>PVKC010007250.1:0-29792 GCA_004027635.1 Crocidura indochinensis
AAAAAAAAAAAAAAAAAAAAAAAAAAAAAAAAAATTAAACAAAGGTGAAGGACAGCTCACTCAATTTTCACTTAGGTTTGTTATTCTCTAGCATACTTTTTGTCTATAAACTCTCTGCTCTACCCACACACGTGTAGCGCCATTCCTTATTTTGAGACAAGATGGACACTGTGGACCTGATGGACCTAGTGAGCAGGTTCCTGTTCCTGCATGGCATGTGCTAGAGATGCTCCCAATTTCCCAGTTGCCCCCTGCTCCAGCCCCTTTCCACACCAGTGTCACCTCCTCTGGTACAGTGGTTGGTAGCAGGGACATGCTATCTTCCTGATGACAGACAAAGATCCCATTGGATAGCCTGACTTTGTCAGTGAGGCCTTTTTATTTTTTTTTTAATTTTTTGGTTTTTGGGCCACACCCGGTGGTGATCAGGGGTTACTCCTGGCTGTCTGCTCAGAAATAGCTCCTGACAGGCTCGGGTGACCATATGAGATGCCGGGATTCGAAACACCATCCTTCTGCATGCAAGGCAAACGGCCTGCATCCATGCTATCTTTCTGGCCCCAGTGAGGCCTTTTTTGATGTAACTGGCCCATCCAGCATTCCTGACCATTTGGTGGCACCTCCCATCCCCCAAGGTCTCAGGGACATTACTTTGATATATGCATGTGCTTCTACTAGTTTTCCACTGTCCAGATAAGCTTCTGCCCACTTTGGCTGCTCTGAACTTGCCATTTTCCCAGACAGAGTTCTCTGACAACATGGGAGCTTCTTGTTACCTTGTGAAATGCAAATGGAACACATTGTCTTTCTTTGCAAATTCTACACACGTGTGTGCTTGTGGTTTCTTCTCAAGTATTTTACTTAGTTAAATTGTTCTTCAGGTTTTACATTGGCACTGGCACTGTGATTTCCAATGCTGTTAGTAGGAAGGTTTCAGGCTTCTAGTGCTCCTAAAATGCAACCTTTTGCCTTCTTAGGATCAGCACCATCTTTGAGAACAAAGCCTCTTTGACAGCTGCTTTTCAGCTAGGACTGCCTCAGCTGGATGCTAACCTGGCCTGAACTCTGGTTCAGCTCTTCTCACAGGTTGCTTCTACTCTAACCACCGGCCAGACTGGTTTCTGTCCAGTCACCCCACTGAGTGCTTTACCTAATGCCCTCTGGGTGGGATCTTGTGACATCACTTGCTGTGAAATCAGGCATTTTGCCAGGTTGTGATATTGTGCTTGACTTGCAGCTCTGAAGTAAAAGACAGACCACTTTTGAGGCCCAGGGGCTTAAGGGGACTTTCTTTTGGGAGTCTGCGGAGCATCCAAGTTCCCTGCAGGAGATCCACTTCTCTCTAGAATGAGACACTGACTAGACCTCACTCACTGTGTCCCTGAGAAACCCACGAAGCTTGTTTGTTCTCAGCCACTGACCCTATGTGGCATCTCTGGGGTTAGGTGGAGAGGCATAGAGGGGCTTTTCAAGGCTTTTCTCAGTGCCAGTCCAAGAGGGAAGGAGAGACAACAGTTCGTAGTCTAGGGAACCCCACTTAAGTCAGGTGGGGAAGGATTTGGATCTTTGTCTAAAAAGAAAATGTTTTAGAGCTGGAGCCATAGTGCAATGGGTAGGGGCACTTGCCTTGCATGCTGCCAGCTCAGGTCTGATCTCCGGCATCTTACTTGGTCCCCTGACAACCAGCAGGAATGATTCCTGCGCACTGAGCCAGGAGTAATCATGACTATTGCTGGGTGTGTCCCAAAAACCAATCAAAAAGCACCCCTAATGAAGAGAGACAGTACAGGGGCAAGGCACATGCTTTGTATGGTCCACCCAGGCTTGATCTCCAACAGGACATATTAGTTCCCTGAGTAGCACCCCTGGTGCTGTATCAGAGTTAAGACTATCCCCTGAGGGGCCCGGGAGATAGCATGGAGGTAAGGCGTTTGCCTTTCATGCAAAAGGTTATCGGTTCGAATCCCGGTGCCCCATATGGTCCCCCGTGCCTACCAGGAGCAATTTCTGAGCACGAAGCCAGGAGTAACCCCTGAGCACTGCCGGGTGTGACCCAAAAACCAAAACAAAAAACAAAACAAAAAACAAACAAACAAAAAAAGAATATCCCCTGAGCATTGCCAGGTGTGAACTAGCATAATACAGAAGAGGTTTTTTTCCTAGAGAAAGGGCAGTACCTGGTTAGGCTTCTGCTCTGTGACTGGGCACTGGCTGGGTGATGGCAGAGGCTGGCTGAGATGCCCCTTTTGCTGGAGGTTGTTGACCGGTTTTGATGTTGATGCCAGTTCCTCCTCTTTGTAGGTTTCACAAGCTGATCTGGGGGAGCTTTGGCAATGGGCTTCTGGAAGGCTCCGGGGCTATTGCAGGCGGCGGGGACAATGGAACGATTACTGTATACAGTGTGACCCACATACTATCTTCTGGGAAGGAACCTGTGATTGCCCAAACTCAGAAGCACACGGGGGCTGTCAGAGCCCTCGACTTTAATCCTTTCCAGGTATTGCCTTTCATCTGGTCACATATGGCCAAGCCAGGGCGCCACGGGTCTGAAAAGATGTATTCTAGAGCCTTCCCAGGTGGTGAGCAGGGGGTGGGGGGGTTGCCAGCCCCAGTGTGTGGTGTGTATGTGTCTCCCTCCACCTCACCCCAGCCCCCATTTCCTGCCCTTTCCCTGGCATGCATGTTTCCAAAACCTGTTCTCTGCACAGGCCAACCTCCTGGCCTCAGGGGCCAGCGATTCTGAAATCTTCATTTGGGATTTGAATAATCTGAGCACGCCAATGACCCCTGGATCGAAGTCACAGGTGAGGAGCTCCTGAAGCCAACTACTTCTTGACAATCACCCTTTCCCTCCCCCGTCATGCACCCGAATTTTCCCCAAGGAAGAGCTGGAATTCTGGTTTTTGGGTCACACCCGGCAGTGCTCAGGGGTTACTCCTGGCTCCATGCTCAGAAATTGCTCCTGGCAGGCACGGGGGACCATATGGGGCACCGGGATTCGAACCAATGACCTTTTGCATGAAAGGCAAATGCCTTACCTCCATGCTATCTCCCGGCCCAGAGCTGGAATTCTGGAGGCAACGCATGAACAGTTGATTACAGATTTGGCCACTGGAGGGCACTAAAGCTCTACAGACCAAACTCCTAGGCCGCTCATGGAAGAGGGGAATAGATAGGGAGGCAGTGGGGTGGGGGTCAGGAACTGCCCTAGACATTCTAGAAGGAAAATGTGGAGCACGAGAGGTGGGAGTAGAAGACTTTGAAGAAGAACACACTATAGATCTCAGTGCGTGTTGTATAGTGCAGCATTCGACGGGCTGAGGGTGGCCTTAGGCTTTGGTGGAGAGGAACAAAGATGCTCTGTGTCCTCCGGACTGTTCTTGTCTTTGGTTCCCCATGTGCTGAGGGCGGATGGTGTACCTTCCGATTCACTGTACCCTTTGCACCAATCTGTAATGGGCCCATCATTTTGCTCCCTGGATTTTCTGCTTTACCCTTGCAGGATTGGGAGGTAAATTCAACAGGACTTGGAGCCCCTTATACCCTAAAAGCAATAGCACCTTTTCTTTCCGCTTCTTTTTCTCAAAAGCCTTTGTCCTTTCCTCCTTTGCCTACCTCCTGCTCTCTGTCATAGAGAACTGCTTTATATTAGGGTGGGTTTGAGGGAGCCTCCCAAGCAATGATGGGGGGTTATGGGGCCACTCCCAATGATGCTTAGCTGGGCTATGCAGGCTGGATGGTTCATGGCTCAGGATTTACTCCTGACTCTGCATTCTGGGATCACTTGTGGTTCTGTTCTCTGGATTAACTCCTGGCTCTGTGTTCCGGGATCATTCCTTGTGGGACGTGGGGGACCATATGTGGTGCCAGGGATTAAACATATGTTGTCTCTGTACCTGCTGTACTATCACTCTGACCCTGTTTCTAATTCTTCTGTTTTGGGGCTGCCCATGTGGTGATGCTCAGGGGTTACTCCTGACTCTGCACTCAGTAATTACTCCTGGTAGTGCTCATATGAGATGCCAGGCGGAATCGAACACAGGTTGACGATGTGTAAGACAAGTAGCCTAAGTGTTATACAATTGCTCATGTCTCTGTTTCTAAATTTTTTTTTTTTGGTTTTGGGGCCACACCCGGTGACACTCAGGGGTTACTCCTGGCTATGTGCTCAGAAGTAGCTCCTGGCAGGCACGGGGGACCATATGGGAACCGGGGGATCAAACCTCGGTCTGTCCTAGGCTAGCGCAGGCAAGGCAGGCACCTTACCTCCAGCGCCATGCCCGGCCCCTCTATTTCTAATTCTTTTTTTTTGTTTTGTTTTTGGGTCACACCCGGCATTGCTCAGAGGTTACTCCTGGCTCCATGCTCAGAAATTGCTCCTGGCAGGCACGGGGGACCATATGGGGTACCGGGATTCGAACCGATGACCTTTTGCATGAAAGGCAAATAATGCCTTACCTCCATGCTATCTCCCGGGCCCCTATTTCTTCTAATTTTTAGTTGCCCTCTCTGGAGCACATAGGGGTCAGAATAAAACCCAGGTGTGCTTGGTGTAACCTCTATGTCCACATTAGAATTCTTGAGGAATCTCTAGGGAAAATTCCACATTCAGCAAACTGATGCAGGATGTGGGAAGCCCATGAACTTCTTGGAGGTGGCTGGCAGTAATGAAACAGCAAGTGCCAGGGCCAAAGTGATAGATAATGCAGTGGTTAAGGAGTTTGCTTTGAACACAGCTCACCTAGGCTCGATCTCTAATATTCCACATGGTGTCTCCCCACACCTCCTGGCCTAGCACTACCAGGAGTGATTCCTGAGTTCAGAGCCAGGAATAACTCCTGACCATTGTCAGGTTTGGCTCACAAACAAACAAGAAAAGCAGCAGATGTCTTTTGGTCTAGGAGGTGACAAGTTGTCCCATATACATCACACACACACACACACACACACACACACACACACACACACACACACTTTCATCATCATCATCATCATCATCATCATCATCATCATCATCATCATCATCCTGCCTTTAGCAGCCCCCAGAAGACATCAAGGCCCTTTCTTGGAACCGGCAAGTGCAGCACATTCTGTCTTCGGCTCACCCCAGTGGCAAGGCAGTGGTGTGGGACCTCAGGAAGAACGAACCTATCATCCAAGTTAGCGCCCACGGCAGCAGGGTGAGTGTGGGGCGGGATCCCTGCTCCTTGCTGGGTTCTCCACATGGGTCTACCAGCTGGGACTTCTGCCCCATGTTGCCCCAGATCCTTCCTTTGCTAAAGATCACTTGGGAAGTCACACAGAACCCAGGGCGCAGCTTTGATGCAACCTTCCTTATTCCTGGCCCTAACTGGTGCTTCTCACCCAGAAGGGGCCCCAGATCCACCT
The DNA here is from genome assembly GCA_004027635.1 of Crocidura indochinensis. NCBI lineage: Eukaryota > Metazoa > Chordata > Mammalia > Eulipotyphla > Soricidae > Crocidura > Crocidura indochinensis. The sequence goes on from PVKC010007250.1 coordinate 5,389, forward strand.
ACCATGTGGGTCCAAGCTTCATGTTCCTCAGGGGGCTCTGCTTTGCCCCAGATGCACTGCTCAGGCCTGGCCTGGCACCCAGACATCGCCACCCAGTTGGTGCTGTGCTCGGAAGAAGATGCACTCCCTGTGATCCAGCTGTGGGACCTGCGCTTTGCCTCTTCCCCGATGAAGGTTCTAGAGAGCCACAGCAGGTAGCAGTACAGACCCATCCAGCTGGCAGAAGAGGGTGAAGGGGCAATGTAGAAGGGGCAATGCAGACTGGCTTTGCTCCTAGCCTCTCCGACTCTAGCCCAAGGGGCTCTGCTCCACCCAGATACCTTGCAAATAGGCCTGGGAGAAGCTCTGTCTGCCCCAGGTTCCGGAAGGCAGGGAAGGGTACCAGAAAACGTGGGCCTTGTGTGAACCCAGGATGGTCCTTTGACAGTGTGTGGTGCCCGGGAAGGTGCCCTTTGATGGTTGATGGTGTTATCTCCTTCAAGACTTCACCCTAATTAGCTTGTCTGGGGATCAGCCAGCTCTTCCTGGCTCACAGAGCTGTGTCCCAGCCCCCAGTCTGTGTGGCAGAGGGTGAGGGGTATCTTTTCCCTGTATGCTATCTTGGGTTTTTGTTTGTTTAGTTTTTCCCTCTTCCCTCTCTTTTTTTTGATTTATAGTTTGCAATCTATGCTATGGAACTCCTGTATTATATTTTTATTTTTGCATTTTATAGAACTTTCGGGATATAATTAAATTCCTCTCTAATAGGGCCTAGACCAGCACCAAAGTTCCAGTGCCCCAAATCATCAAAATGCCCTCTTCCCTTTCCTACCTCCCACCCCACTTTCCTCTGCAAAATAACAGTTGTTTTCTTTTTTTACCAAGTCTAGGAGTTTTATTGTTGTTTTGCCAGTTTATTTACTTTATTTATTTGCTTTTGGGGCCCAAACCCAACTAAAAACATTTTTGTAACCATGGTGCTTAAATTATTATTATCAAAAGAAAAAAAGAAAAAAAGAATAAAAAAGAAATTTATATCCTGTTAGCTCCTGGCAATGCTTAGGACTTACTCCTGTCTCCGTACTCAGGAATCACTTCTGGTGGTGCTCATGGGACCATATGAGGTGTTGAGGATGGAACTTAGTTAACTGTGTGCAAAGCAAGTGCTCTACTCTACCCACTGCACATCTCTCCTGTCTCTGCTTTGTTTATATTATAAGATCACCTAGTAATTATCTTTCACTTTCTTTTTTAAATTTTTTTCTTTATTTTAACATCAATCTTTCACTTTCTGACTTATTTCACCTGACATAATCAGCTCAAGGCACTTAGAAACTACTTGGTCTCCAAGGGCACATTCACTTGCATCTTTTTGTTTAGTTGCTTTGTTTGGGTCACTCCTGGAGGTGCTGTGGGGGCCATTTGGTGCTGAGGATGGAACTTGAGCCTCCTGATGCAGAGCCTGGGGTCCAGCTTGCCGAACCATCCCCCCGACACAATGTCCCTATTTTCAATGGCAGAGTAGAATTTCTGGGTACCCAGACCCTATTTTCTTTGTCAAGTCAGCTGCTGAATCCTTTAGGGTTTTTGAGAGTTCAGTTCTCACTGACTTCCTGAACCACAATCATGGGAGTAGCCACAGTCATGGTACTGACTCACGGTTCCTACTCTGAATGGGGTGAAGCGATCAGTTGAAGGGCTGGTGCACTCTCTCTCTCAGATGTGGCTTAGATTTGGCTGCAGGGCTGCAGGAAGTTCCTCGGCTTTCCAAATTCTCGTCACTTCATTTGTCAAATGGAACCTGGCTGGTCAATTTACAGAGATGTGATTTTCCTGGTATTTCTAGAGCACTGACACTCTACAAGCATTCGTTGTTCTCTCCATCATTTCAGGGGGATCTTGTCTGTGTCATGGAATCAGGCTGATGCCGAGCTGCTGCTGAGTAGTGCCAAGGACAGCCAGATCCTGTGCTGGGACCTGGGGAGTGGTGATGTAGGTCGGCCCTTTGATAGTGTACTGGCTGGAGGAAATCCAGCTGCCCTCAGCTGTGTTCCCCAGACTCGTGGCCTCCTAACTGGTGGTTCTATTCCACTAGGTGGTCTGTCAGCTGCCCACCCCGAGCAGCTGGTGCTTTGATGTGCAGTGGTGCCCTCGGGACCCTTCGGTGTTCTCTGCTGCCTCCTTTGATGGCTGGATCACTCTCTACTCTGTGATGGGTAGGAGCTGGGAAGTTCAGCAGATGAGACAGGCAGACAAGGTTTGCTGGGCTCGGTGGAGAGTGCTGGAGGGCAGAAGCTGTCTTTACAAGGTGGCAGTTTGGAAGAAGGGGGAGGAGGCCAGGGTCCAGAAGGGTTGCCCTTGTTCCAGTGCCCCTCTGCTGGGAGACTGCACTTCCCACCACACTGTAAACAAAACCTTCATCTTGATTCTTTTGTGGGTTTTTTTTTGGAGGGGGGAGGGAGGGGGACAATTGGTGGTGCTCAGGGGTTACTCCTGGCTCTGTGCTCAAAAGTCACTCCTGGCAGACTAAGGAGACCATATGGGATGCTGGGGATAGAACCTGGGTCAACCGCATGCAAGGCAAACACCCTACCCACTGTGCTATTGTTTTGGCCCTCAGTTCTTCTCTTTGGATGGTACTGCAGTGTCTCAGTCTGCTGGGACAGATGTTTTGGAAGGATGAGCTGTCATCCCTCTGTTTCTCTCACAGATCCATTTTGTTCCACTTCACTGTAGACATATCTAGTTCTGTGCCCATGCCCTGAAGTGTGGGCTGGAGTGGGCATCACAAGGGTTCTTCCTCTGGGGTCTAGTGAGCCATGATTCAAGTGCTAACACAGGTGACCTGTGTGCCCAGATCTACTGGTCCTTCAGCAAAGGCCAGTCTCTTCCCCCACTGCAGGTGCCAGAGCAGCTGGCCCAGGCCTCACTGATCCCTCCCCTGAAGAAACCACCCAAGTGGATGAGAAGACCAGCAGGGGTCTCATTTGCTGTAAGTGTGTGTGTGTGTGTGTGTGTGTGTGTGTGTGTGTGTGTGTACACACAGGTGTTTCATTTGCTCTTTGTGTGTGCAGGTATTTAATTTGTGTAAATGTGTGTGCATGCAGGAGTTTCATATGCTCTATGTGTGTATAAAGGTGATTTACATTCTCTGTGTGTATGTGTATATGTGAAGCAGGTTCATTTGCTGTGTGTCTGGTCTGTATGAGTTTGATTTGCTTTGGGACTTTATGCAGATCATTCATTTATTCTATGTGTAAGGTGGTTTATAAATAAAAAACAACTTAAGGCCACATGTCCAGAGACTCCCTCAACCTCTATGGGTTTTGTCCTTCTCCATGTGTCCCCTCTGTCGGTTCCAGAGGCTTCTTTCTGCTCCATCTGCCAGGCCCTTCCCTGTAACTTTTCTCTGGGGCAGCCCTGCCAGGTCCCTCTTAAATACCATCTAGTTGGTGCCATGATCAGATTCCACCTCAGTTCTTTAATCCCCAGATCGGAACTCCTGGAAATGGTACATTGTAACTATGCTAGTTATATCCAGTTTGGAGGCCTTCAATTATAGACCCCCAGAGGGCAGAGACTGGGTTCTTAATCTTTAATCCCTAAAGCAGTAAGTGCTTTTCAAACTTTAAACATAAATACAAACCACCTGAGTCTTTGATTCAGGTTCAGATTCTGGGTCATTTGGTTTGGGCAGAGCCAAAGAGGCCACTGTTTTTGCTGATCAGAGAAGCAACGTGGTCCTAAGGCGCCAGCATAAGGTTTTAAATACAAGTTTGAATTTAAATATTGATGCAAGCCTTTCATGCAAAAGGTTATCGGTTCAAATCCCGGTGCCCCATATGGTCCCCGTGCCTGCCTGGAGCAATTTCTGAGCATGGAGTCAGGAGTAACCCCTGAGCACTGCCGGGTGACCCAAAAACCAATATATATATATATATATATATATATATATATATATATATATATACACATATATATATATTGATGAAAGATTGGAGAGATAACACAGTGGGTAGGGTACTTGCCTTGCACATGGATGACCTAGGTTCAATCCTTGGCACTCCTTGGCCCCCAAGCCCACCAGAAATGGTCCCTGAACACAGAGCCAGGAGCCCTTAGCACCACCATGTATGTCTCAAAAATTAAAAAGCAAAACCAAAAATAATAGAAACATTAAAATGAAGCATCCTGGGGCCGGAGAGATAGCATGGAGGTAGGGAATTTGCCTTTCATGCAGAAGGACTGTGGTTTGCATCCCGGCATCCCAGATGGTCCCCCGAGCCTGCTGGGGGCGATTTCTGAGCAGGAGTAATCCCTGAGCGCTGCCGGGTGTGACCCAAAAACAAAGCGGGGGGAAAAAAATGAAGCATCCTTTTTGTTGTTGGAGGGACCATATCCAGCGGTGCTGAGGGTTCACCTCCTGGCATGATCCTCAGGACACAATGCAATGCTGGAGATTAAACATGAGCACAAAGCATGTGCTCCAGTCCTCAGAGTCGTCTCCTGACTTCTCAAAAGCAGAACCTCTTAATTTCAGAGCTAACAATTTTGCCAGGGAGCCAATACACTTAACAGGCAGTGGAATAAAGAATTCTGCAGTGCAGAGCTGGGGGTTTAGGTCAGTGACAGCACACTTCCCTTGCATGTTTGAACTTGGGATTTGAGAGCTGGTCTCTATGATGCAGGGAAATGGTGCCTCCCTCCCCTTCCAGTCACCTTACTCTAGTGAATCTGGCACTTTGTCAAACTGTCAAATTTAGGGCTTTGGGAGTTGAGAATCTTAAGTGGGAGAGTTCTCAGGAATGGGGCTCCTAAGAAAGGTAAGTGTGAGAAGTTTAGATAGGGAGTGGAGCCTTGGCTGTGCTTGAATAACTGGGAGAACTTTCTAGAAGTTCAGCCACCTGGGTGCCCTCCCCAGAAAGTCAGGCTTTATTGCTAGGAGTGGCCTAGGTACTCCGGGGAACACTGAGAATGGGGGACCCAGTGCTCAGCCACAACCAGAGGAAGCACCCCGGGTTGAAGGAATCTGAGCAAGCTCTGCTGTAGGTGGGTGCTCTAGGGGTGGGAACAGCTAGTCTGGCTTTGTCTTGTGAAGGTTTTGTACCGGGGTGGTCTGTGGGGTATAAGCGACAATCGAAGCTCCTGGGCACTCACCCATGGAAGGCAGAAACTAAGGCTTTAGCTGGGGGTGGGTGAGATCAGTAGGCAGGAAGGCCTGCTAGGCTGGGTTGAGAGATCCAGGCTGAGGTCAAGCATGGAGGAGAAAGTGGGGTGTGTGAAGATTGTGGTATGACCAAGGGTTAGGTCCTGGTTAGAGGATGGTGGAGGTGCTCAGGCTGTCCAGGAAGGAACGGTGCTACCTTAACAGGTGAGGCTGCCGAGAAGGTGGTTGAGGAGGAAAGTTTTCCCACTAAGATCCTCAGGTTGGCTCATCTGGAGCTTCTCCCTCTGACTTCCTCTCTAGCAGTTGACTGGGAACTCCCAGAATCTTGACTTGGGGTTGATATTTGCTTTGCAGGTATGATCTTGACCCTTCTTGTTTTCTCTCTCCAGTTTGGAGGGAAGCTGGTTTCCTTTGGCCTCCCTAACACCACTGGTCCTCGGGGAAGGCAGCCTTGTCCCCGCCTCGTCTTCATCAGCCAAGTCACCACTGAGACAGAGTTTCTACAGCGAGCAGCTGAGCTGCACCAGGCGCTGGGGGCCAGGACTCTCTCGAGTTTCTGTCAGAACAAGATCCAACAGGTTCCAGGGCATAGCGAGAAGCTGCTCTGGCAGTTCCTGAAGGTAGGAAACCTCATGGCGGTCAGCCCCTGGGGACTCCTCAGAGTCTGGGCCCCAGCCTCTGCCACCCTCAGAGGTGTTCAAGCCTCTTAGGTTTAGGTTTCTGCCTCTTATGTGATACCCACTGTGTGGCCACAGATCTTTACCTTTTCCCAGAGGCCCAGGGACCCTTTGCTGTGAGGGAAGCAGAAACATAGGTGTTGTTTGCACTTTTGGCTACTAATACTGATATCCCAGATGCTTTGCCAAAACCAAGGTGAAGTCTTTCCCAAACCATGACAAAGGGCAGGAAAGAACTGGCTGGAAGGGGGCGACATGTCCTGAGAAGATACCAATACTGAAATCCCAGAAGCTTTGCCAAAACCAAGGTGAAGTCTTTCACAAACCATGATAAAGGGCAGGAGAGAACTGGCTGGAAGGGGGCGTCCATGTCCTGAGAAGATTTTAAGTCTGTGTTAAGTAGCTCAAGGCTACTTATTGTGGTGGACTCAGCCCACCCCCTGTGGACTCTGGAAGCCTTCAGGTCCAGCTGCCCTTGATTTTAAAGTAACTTTGACCCTGGGCAGGAGAGAGGCATGCAGGGCCCAGCAGACGGAAAATGCACCCCTGAGAGGAGAGAACTAAAGGAAGAAAGGGTGTTATTACCTGGTTGAACAGGCAGTGAGAGGGTCTCTTGAGTTTGGGGATGTGGAGAGGTGTATAGAAAAAAATAGCTATCTCTAGGGACCCAAAAGGGTTGGAATCATTGGATTCAGAATTTATAAAGTAGATATTAGCAATCTGAGAAAGATGTAGTTGAGACAAAAGGAAAAAATGCATGTTTGGCTCTAGCAGGACACCAGCATAGCTCCAGAAATGGCGTATGGTAAAGAGATGGAAGGATTAAGGGGGTCAGCACAAGTCTCCTCTCTACTCTGCCTTGGCAAAGGAGAGGAGGTGGCTGGTAGAAAAGCCATCCCATGTGTTCTTCATGTAAGAGTCTAAAGGCGGGGCTGGGTGGACCTGTCAAGGGAAAAGCAGGGAAGGAGAAAGATACTTGGCAGATTTCGTAGAGTGGTGGGAGAAGTGAAGGCCCATTGCTGCAAGATCAGATTGGAGCTTCTGGGGGCCTAAGCACCCAGCACTGGGATGTAGAGAGTGACTTCGCGCACTGTTCCTGAGTAGCCTCTTCCAAGGATCTTCTTACCCAGATATTTACAACTAGAAGGTGTCTGCACACTTGTTTTGACTTTTTCAAAACAAGAAGGGGATAGGGAGGAACTCAAACTTCAGAGGCATCATTGCCACAGCTCTTATGTGGAGTTCATGCAGCAGATCAGAATCTGTCTTGTCCTCAGTTCCCTTGGACTTGTTTTGATGGTTGAGGGACATTAGCAGATGGTTGGCTTAGAAGTCTCAGGCCAATCTCAGGTTGGCTTAGAAATCTCCCAGAGCCCATTTCTCTTCTCCTGCAGAAGCAAAAAGAGGTTTTGTTCACACTGTACCTACTGCACAACACAAACTGAATTTGCGGCATAATGTGGGGGGAATGAATGGGGCACTAGTTATAGAACAAAAAGTGCTGTCGAGTACTAATACTCCAGCATGGAGTCCCGTGGAAGACCACTTGTATTCATTGGATGAAATGTGATCACTGTGTTTTGTGGTTCCTTAGGTGGCCTTAGAGAAAGACTCCAGAGTGAAATTCTTAAAGCTCTTAGGACACAGTAAGGAGGAGCTGCAGGACAAGGTAAGCCACTTTCCCACTGGAAACACATACAGTGTAGAGAAGGGGCTCTTGCCAGCTGAGAGGGTCTTAAAGGGGGTGGAACCAAAGTGTAGCAGGAAGAGCACTGGCTTTGCATATGACTGACCCAAGTTTGATCTCATCACCCCTGTCAAGAATAATCCTTGAGCATAGAGCCAGGAATAAGCCCTGAGCATCACCTTGTGTGTCACCTGCCCCAAAAATCAAAAAAGAAAGGCTTGCAAAAAACCTCGGGGGGCATATTTATGATTCTCAGTTGTTTTCTTCCTGGAGTGGAACTTGATGCTGGGAGAATAGCTAAAGAGTCTGAGTGAGTCCAGTTGGTGTAGTGTAGAAGTGGGACGAAGGTGTCAGATCTTCTGAGTTCGGTCCCTGAGTGGTCCTTAGAGGGCTCTCCTGGCAGGTGGCCATGTGGCTGAAGAGGGACATGCGACCTGAAGAGAGCACTGCACCCAAGGAGGACACAACCACCAAACCCCAGCAACGACTCTTCTGCAGTCAGGTGTGCTATTAGGGTGCACTCAGTGCCCACTGCAGCCAGCCCCTCCTTTACTTTGCTCCCAGTCTCCCAGTCTCTCACAGCACAACTTCTGTGAGGTCTTTATGCCTCTCACTGGATCTGGGACACAGTGAGCTGTGGAGTCTCTAAGCTTTGAGGCTAGGAGTTCAGCTGTTTTGTCTTTAACCAGGGCAAGGCACCCTATCAGACCTTCCCTGATTATTCACTTAGATCAGGGGTCCTCAAACTTTTTAAACAGGGGGCCAGTTCACTGTCCCTCAGATCATTGGAGGCCGGACTATAGTAGAAACAAAAACTATGAACAAATTCCTATGCACACTGCATATATCTTATTTTGAAATGAAGAAACAAAATGTGAACAAATACAGTATGTGGCCCACGGGCTGTAATTTGAGGACCACTGAAATTTAAATGGACCCACTATGGGCCATGTAGTAGCACTTTCCTTAAACCTGTTCCCTCTTTCGGCCTGATCCCTTTTTGAACCTTCTCTGTCTGAGGATGCATTTCCAAGTCACCACTTCTGCCTTTCCTCACGCAGACCCCCAGCCAGACCTCTGAGAAAGCCACTGCCTCCTCCGCTTTCTTTGATGAGCTGCTCCCCCAGAATCTGGGTCCCTGGGAGATCCCCGTCACTGAAGGTATCTGAGTGAGAGAGCACATCTTGGTGGATTAGAGAATTTGGGTACTCTGCCCCTGCCCCTGCCCCCTGCTCCTCTGCCTAGCTGTGGGAGAGCCCCTCAGGGCTCTCCTTGCCCATTGCCTGTATCCATACAGATTTGACTTAACTTTGCTTTCCTCTTGCTGAAAGGACTGTGGCTGTCCTGGCTCAGCGGCATGTGTCATACTTGTGATGTTACCACATGTCTTTCTCAACTTAGAGAATGAACACTAGTCTGGGCACCCCAATATAGCCCTGCTATGTTTTGCTAACAAGGAATGGAACTTGGGAGTAGCAATGGGGCTGAGGAAGGAGCATTGAAATGGGGGAACCTCAGGCAGGAAAAATGGGAAGCTGGAGTCCTGCTCACATTCAGTACTTTCCCGCAGATGCTGATGGGCTCCTGAGCCGGGCGCTCCTACTGGGAGAGCTGGAGGCAGCTGTGGAGCTGTGTCTGCAGGAAGAGAACTTCACAGACGCCATCCTGCTGGCCCAGGCTGGGAGTGCAGACCTCCTAAAGCGAACCCAGAAGCGCTACTTGGCCAAGAGGAAATCAAAAATCTCCCCGGTAGGGCCAGGAACATAGTACAAAGGTTAAGGTACTTGCCTTGCACACCAGTATTCACAGTTCGATCCCAGGTACCACACATGGTTCCTGCCCCTCTTCCCACACCTCCAGCACTAACAGGGCTCATGACCCCTGAGTTCCATTGGATGTGACCCCAAAATGACAATATTACCTTGGTAACCACCCTGTTGAGAGAGGAAGAAGGGTTGGGGGTCTTGCCAGGTAGAAGCACTGCCTTGGTTTAGAAGTTCTGCCTGTGCCCCCACTGTTTTCCACCCTTACCACCCTGCTTCCCTCTTAACCTTGAGTCCGGTCTCAGGGAGGTTTGGGCAGGGCTGGCCTTCCAGGTTCCACTGGTGCAGGATGCTGCAGAGAGCTGGGCAGAGAGCCAACGGCCCTCCCCTCTCTCCACCCAGCTTCTAGCCTGTGTTGTACAAAAGAACTGGGAGGCTTTGGTGTGTGCCTGCAGCCTGAAGAATTGGAGGGAGGCGCTGGCCATGCTTCTGACTTACTCAGTGCCAGAGAGACTCCCTGAACTCTGTGGTAGGTGACCTCTACAGTGCGAAAGCAGATGATACCAGTGTGAACAGTCATCACACTGAGGAAGGGGTCTGGGGCTAGGGGTAGGCTATGTTATCAGGGCCTTGTGCTTTGCCTTCATTGAAGTCACTTTCATCTGGAATTTTTTTTTCCACACCTGGCTGTACTCAGGGATTACTTCTGTCACCAAGCTCAAAAATCACTTCTGGCAGGGGGCAGTAACCATTTGGGTTGACAGGGATCAATCCCAAGTTAGCCATGTGCCAGATAAACTCTTATTGGGCGCTTGGTTTTTACTTGTTGCATATTGGTGCAAGAACTTGGCCCTTCACCATAAGCCTCAGTGGGACTTTGAGATTATCCATAACTCATGACTGCCACCTATTTCCACCCAGGAGAAGTGGTAAGGGAATTGTGACTTAGAGATGTTTCCCTCTCTGCAGACATGCTGGGCACTCGCCTGGAGCAGGAAGGCAACGGGGCACTGGCCGCTGAAGCCAGGCTCTGTTACGTGTGTTCGGGGAACTTGGAACGGCTGGTGGAGTGCTGGGCAAAAGGCCACCAGGCTCCATCCCCCATGGCTCTCCAGGTATCTCCTGCTCTGCAGGACTCCAGCCCTTGCAAGAGGCTAGAGGTGGGACCCTGCAGGAACATAGAGGCAGGAGAGGGTGAGCAGGAGAGACCAGACTTCATGTCTAGGATCTTCTCTCAGGGACCTGTTGGCACTTCTTTCTCTCTGCCTCAGCCAGGGGAGATGGTGTAGTGCCCACCTGCACCCTCCTAATCCACTCTTGTCCTGGCTCTCCAGACTCTGCATTTGAAGTAATTGTGAGCTTGTCTCTTAGATCAAGGAAGGGTGGTGTGTGTGACAGACTCACAGAAAAGCAGAAACACACATGAAGCCATGGGAGTGTCTGACATCACTGCCACTTGAGCAGAAAGGGTCAAAGAGGCACAAGGCAGGTTCTAGAGTGTCAGATTCTAAGGTCATAATGGACCCAGGCAAATCCCATTCTAACACATGGGATGAGGCCCAGCAGTCCCCCCCTCCAACTGCCTCATCAAAGCTCTTATACTGGGACAAGCAGATTCACTGTCTGGAAAAGCAGAAGATGCTTTCCCTGAACTGTCTGCTCTACCTGTCTGCAGGACCTGATGGAGAAGGTGATGATCCTTCACAGGAGACTCGAGCTACTGTGGGGACCAGAGCAAGTGAGCCTCGGCCCTGCTGCAACCTCCAGGATCATCCAGTATGCCAGCTTTCTGGCAGGCCAAGGCAGCTTAGCTGCTGCCCTTAGCTACCTCCCCAGAGACTGTGCTCAGGTGAGTGAGACCTTGTGGAGGGATCTAGTCATCTCAAACTTGCATGTTCCAGACACTGTGTAAATAATGCTCTGGAGATAATTGTGATTTAGTTCCTCCAGCAGTGGGAGGGGATTCTGCATTCACAACGAACAGTCTTAACAGCCTGGGAACACTGCAGGGCTCTGGGGAAGAGGCTGGCTTTGATCAGCAGAACCTAAAACAGTGGCTCTGTCTCTAAGGAGAAGTAGGTTCCTCGAAGATCTGGGATACTGTAGGCAGAAGGAATAGCAAGGAGGGAGGATTGGTAGGAATTAGAGACTGGAGTTTGAATGCTATCTAGGGGCAGGCTTCTAAGAGAGAGAATTTCTGCTTGTGACTTCATTTATTTAACATGGCTCCTCGTTGTTGTGACTTTTCTAGCCACCTGCCCCGCAGCTGAGAGATCGGCTGTTTCATGCCCAGGGTTCTGATGTTTTGGGCCAACAGGCTCCCCCTTTCCCCTTCCCCCGAGTTGTTGTGGGAACTCCCCCTCGCCCTAAAAATACAGCATCTTACACATCAGGCTTCCAACCTTCTCACCAGGTAAGACTGCATATTCATTCATTTGGTTTACCCTTTGTCTACCATTGCCAGTCATGGTTCTAGTCACTCAGAATATACTAGTGAACATTGATAAATATTCTAATTTATAAAGCATAGATCAAATATTTGTCCATAGTGGTTTATTGAACAACCACCAGACTCTTTGGGAGACTCCCAAATGGCGCTCTGGAGGCCTAAGGGGCTCTATTGACAATTCTCGGTGTACTGGGCCTAATGCTGCTGCTTGGGCACTATAGTGCCAGGTATACCCAAGTCACCCAATGCTGGGAGCTATAAAGCCACACCTGGCAACACTTGGGGAACTATGTCGTTCAGGATATTGAACTTGGGTTGGACACATGCCAGGTATGTGTTCTCACCACTGTCCTATCTTCTGGGCCCCTAGATTTTTGTGTGTTTGGGGCTATACCCAGTAGCACTTGGGACCACTCCTAGTGTTGTTCAGAGCATCACACCTGGGACTCCCATACACAAAACACCCACCCCAGTCTTTTGAGCCTTCTCCCTATCCCCTCAGCCTGCTAGATCCCTAAAACAGTATGATAATTCATCAAACATCGTCTGTGAACTTAAGCACATTATGTCCATAAGTAGAAGCTTATTATGTCCATAGGTACTTGCACTCAATAAAGCCAGGAACCTACTAGAAAACCAAGATCCAGGGCAACTGTAGAAGCAGATGATTCATCCTGTTTCACCTTCAATTCCCATTCAGTCTACTGTGTTCCCTCCCCACCTTCCCTGCCTTTCCTCTTCCTTCTCCCTTCTGTCTGTGTCCCCTTCACTCTATTCTTTTTTTTTTCATTTTCTTTCCTTTTTTTTTTTTTTGGTTTTGGGTCACACCCGGCACTGCTCAGGGGTTCCTCCTTGCTCTACACTCAAAAATCACTCCTGGCAGGCTCCGGGGACCATATGGGATTCGAACCACCATCCTTCTGCATGCAAGGCAAACGCTTTACCTCCACACTATCTCTCCGGCCCCCTCATTATCTCTTGTTTTTTTTTTTTTTTGTTTTTGTTTTTGGTTTTTGGTCACACCCAGCAGCACTCAGGGGTTACTCCTGGCTCTATGCTCAGAAATTGCTCCTGGCAAGCTCGGGGGACCACATGGGATGCCGGGATTTGAACCACCGACTTTCTGCCTTACCTCCATGCTATCTCTCCGGTTCCTCACTATCTCTTCTTAACTAAATGCACAATTATTAAGAACATATTAGGGAGCTTTATTTACACCTACCCTATGTCAGTATTGCTCACAGCCATTATTTAATGCACTCCCAAGGAACTGACACTGGTTTACCACCTGGTCAAAACTGAGTGTCACTGATGTGTGTGTGCAGGACACATGTCTGTCCACAGGTATAAAAATATTGATGAATGTAGATCTAAGTCACTGGGCTAGTCCTGCAACCCCTCACCTACTAATTTTTTGCTGTAATTTTGACAGGAATTGCATTAAAACTATGAGTTGATATGGGGAAAACTGCCTTTATTTTATTGAGTCTTTCTACCCAAAGGAACTGTATGTCCCTCCAATTCTGTCTCCATCTGCATTCTATGATTTTGATCAAATAGATACTGATGTACAGGTCTATTCAGTGTATCACAAATATCTAACTTTGTCCCGAGCAGTCCAAAATCAAGTGGAATTGTATTAATTTTGGTTCATTGTCAGTGTATAGATATGTGAAGGATTTTGGAGTGTTGATCTTGTGTTGTATCCTGTGAACTCAGTGGTCTAGTTCTTTTTTTTTTTTTTTTTTTGGTTTTTGGGTCACACCCTGCAGGCGTTACTCCTGGCTCTATGCTCAGAAATTGCTCCTGGCAGGCTTGGGGGGACCATATGGGATGACAGGATTTGAACCACCGTACTTCTGTATACAAGGCAAATGCCATACCTCCATGCTATCTCTCCGACCCCCAGTGGTCTAGTTCTTTGAGTGTTTCTTGGCTTCCTTGTGATATTATACATGAATAGTCACATTATCTTCAAATGGTTCCCTTCCTTCCTTCTCCCTCCCTCCCTCCCTCTCTTCCTTCCTCCCTTCCTCCCTCTGTCCCTTCCTTCCTTCCTTTTTTCCTTCCTTCCTTCATGCCTTCCTTCCTTCCTATTAGCCAGCCTTCCTTCCTTCCTTCCTTCCTTCCTTCCTTCCTTCCTTCCTTCCTTCCTTCCTTCCTTTCTTCCTTTTCTTTCTCATGATTTATTGGAGTAATTAAAACAAGAATGAAAGTTTACTTCTTTGCCTTGTTTCCAGCCTTAGGGGGATAAGCACGCTGCCTTTCCCTGAACTGTCAGCTGTGGGTCTGAGGATCTTCTTTCCTTTCCCTCTTCCTATGGTATATTGGGTCAAACCAGTGTTGAATCTGTCACATGTTTTTTTCCCTGCACCACTTTATGTGACCATGTTTTCTTTTATTCTTTATTCTTTGTGGTGGTGGCTTATATTTGTTGGTTTTTAAACATATTGAGCAAGCTGTTCATAACTTACTTGGTTGTAGTATGTTTTATAAACATTGTTGGATTTGAGTTGCTGAAATTTTCCCGAAGATTTCTGTGGTTAAGTTCAAGAGAAAGAGTGTTATGGAGTTTTCATTTGTGCTCTTTGGTGTTGGTGTGGGGGTAATACAGAACTCATAAAATGAGTTAGGAAATGTTTCTTGTGTTTTCTGGGAGATATTGTGTAAACATTCTTGTTAGTTCTTTCCATGTTTAAAGAAATTCTCTAGGGCCCGGAGAGATAGCACAGCAGCGTTTGCCTTGCAAACAGCCGACCCAGGATCAAAGGTGGTTGGTTTGAATCCCAGTGTCCCATATCGTCCCCCATACCTGCCAGGAGCTATTTCTGAGCAGACAGCCAGGAGTAACCCCTGAGCACAACTGGGTGTGACCCCCCAAAAAAACCAAAAACAAAAAACAAACAAAAAACAAACAAAATTCTCTAGAGGCTGGAGCAACAGTATATTGGGTACTATGTTTGCCTTGCACATGGTCAACCCAGGTTTGATCTCTGATACTCCATAAGGTCCTGACCCTGCCAGAAGTGACCCCTGAATCAGGAATAATCCCCAAATGCTCCTGGTTATGACCCTAAAACAATAACAAATTTTCTAATAGAATTATACAGGCTCAGATATTTCATTTTGCGGGAGATTTTAAATGATAAATTTAACCTCTGTAATAGTTATAGGACTGTTTGGTTACCTAATTTTGACTCATTGTAAGTCTAAAGGAATTGAGTTATTTTTTCTAAGTTCTCAAATATATGAGTATACAGTTATTCTTAGCACCCCTTTATTATCCTTTTAATGACAAATGTAACATTTTCTCTTTCAACTCTAACCTAGACAGTCTGTATCTTGTTTCTTTTTATCTCAGTCAGTCTTTGCATCAATACTGTTGATCTTTTGGAAAGTCTAGATTTTTGTGCCATTGGCTTTCTCTGCTGTTTCTCTTGGCAGTGACTTCCCTTGCCGTCCCCCTCCATATATTGGTCCTTTTATCTTCACAGGTTCCAGTCCCACCTCCTCACCCAAGGATTCTCACACCTCAGTCACCACTAGTGATGCCTTTTATGCACTCCAGTCCCAACCCTTACCAGGACCCTAGAATGCAGAATTTAAGTGTCTACAGAACCACGGGGCCCCAGGCACCTCAGTCTTTGCCCCTAGGCCCTGGAGTAATGCCTGGTGAGTGGGTGGGGTTCCTCCCATCAGAATTTGGGGAAACAATTGGCATGAATTTGGGAGGCAGTATATCTCATGAGAGGAACTGATATTTGAAGTCTCAGAACTCAATATTATGTGAATTTCTAGCTTTGTACTTGTGAATAATAACTTTCTCTACTCCTTTGTTTGGAATCAGAAAGCATTTGTTCAGCTCCCCAGGATTGTTTTGAAAAGTCTAGTAAAGCCTCCCTGGCAATGGTCGATTCCCATCTACCTGCATGAATCACTGATTTGTTTTATGGCCTTGTTCCCATCAGAAGCACAGTTGGTCTCCCTCAGACTGAAGCTGGGTGGCAGCTGACCTGTTTCTGTTGTACTTCAGCTTTACCTCAGCCGCAGCCTTTCGAGGGACAGAGGGCACAGGCTCCTCACCCCGTAGGTGTCACTGGCAAGTGGCCTCCATTGGTGACCCCCCCAGACCTCCAGCAGCCTGGCTCCGCCTCCTTCTCAGAGACTCCCTTGCTGTTCTCGACGCCTTCTGTGAGACCGGTGGGTCTCAACCCTGTTGGTTCCCAGCCTTTCGCCCCTCCTGCCAGTTTCCCTGGGCCACATACCTCCGGAGGCCCTACTACTCCCTGCCTCAGCGTCCTCCCCAAGGTTGGCATTTCTGCTCCTCCATCAGGTAAGTTTTCTTCTCCACTCTGGGCAATGGCTTTGTCCTCTCCTCCCCCCCACCTTTTTTTTTGTTTTTTTGGGCCACACCCAGTGACACTCAGGGGTTACTCCTGGTTATACGCTCAGAAGTCGCTCCTGGCTTGAGGGACCATATGGGAAACCGGGGGATCGAACCGCGGTTCGTCCTAGGCTAGCGCAGGCAAGGCAGGCACCTTACCTCCAGCGCCACCACCCAGCTCCCCCCTTTTACTTCTTGGGAATGTCTTTCCTCAAGTTCATGCTGGGGCCTATAGGTGAGAGAGCATTAATGGGAAATTTGGATGTGAGATGGATTCTATTAAATCATTTTGTTGGCATTCATACCACAACTCCAGATTCCTTGAAAAATGTTCCAGTTGCCAAGGGAAGCCTTCAGAGGAAACAGGTCAGTGTGTGTTCATCCATGTACACCCTCCAATGTCGCACAATATTGGTTTATACAGGGGTTGACTGGGTCCTTCCCATTCTCAGTCATACTTTGTCCTTTCCCCCCAACTTCTCTCTCCTTTCCTTCCTGCTGCCCACTTCTGCTTTGCCCTGGCTGTTCTGTCCCCTTGTTGAACTCATCCTCCTGCCATGCCCTCCAACCAGAGCTCAAGGCCCCATCAGCTAGGACTCATGATCCTGGATTTCTCTTTGTAGTTGCCAGAGACGTTTGTGCCCCCAGCACCAATTACTGCTCCGGTTCTGAGCCTTCCCCCCGAGCCACAGGGAGGCCTTTCCTTACAGCCACTCATCCCTGGTGTGGGTCACCCTCCCTCAGGCTCACCCAGAGAACGCAGCCTAAAGGTAACTACACTCTCATTTCTTCTTGGATGAAGAACATTGGGGGTACATAATGGATGCACCTCCTTCCTCCTGGCAAAGGTGGGCCACATTTATGTTCCTCCGGCAGAGGAGGTATCCTGCAGAGGGAGAGGGCAGTAGGGAGTCCTAGGGATGAGACCTCAGGCACATTAGCTCATCTCTTTTCTGTCTCCCTGCTTCTTTTTCAGCAACGAGCACCTGAGAAGAAGGAAAAGAAGCAGCTGCCCCCTGAGCATCAGTCTTTGAGGACCAGCTTTGAGGCTCTTCTGCAGCGCTGCTCGTCTGCCACAGACTTAGTGAGTCTGAACCAGGAGTGAGATTCCCTCACAGCCTCTGGGGCCCCCAGGGGCCTCCCGGGCTCTTTAGCTGTTGCTCTGGGTGGGCCTGACTTGAGCATGGTGAAGTAGGAAACTCAGTGCAATCATGGAATGGCGGAATCAGAAATAAGGAAACCTATGCTGAGGCTGGGCTGGGGAGGGCCTCCACTTGTGAAGTGTAAGGGAACTTGAGGCCCTCCAGCTCTGGGTTCTGTGGCTCTTTCCAGTCCTGAGTAGAGTCAAGCTTTGGAACTAGAGTCAGGCCCTTTTTGGTTTCCTGCAGAAAACAAAGCGGAAGCTGGAGGAGGCCACCTGCAGGCTGGAAGGTCTCTATGAGCAGATCTGTGAGGGGACAGTAAGTGACTCCACTTTTCCCCAGGATGTCCCCTCTAGTTCCCTGGGTTAGACTAGTGCCAGAGCTGGGATGTCTCCACCCAGCATAAGAAAGGGACAGGGAGGGGCTGTACCAACCCACAGGATCTCTCTTCCCTGTACCAACTGGCACAGGGAACCAACCTGTGGGCCTTGCTCCCCTGTACCAACCGGCAGGCCTCTCTCCACAGCTCTCGCCTCAGGTACTGACCGGGCTCCACGAGGTGGCCCGCTGTGTGGATGCTGGAAACTTCGAGCAGGGCCTCGCTGTGCACATGCAGGTCGTGAGCTGTAGCAGCTTCAGCGAGGTGTCTGGCTTCATGCCCGTCCTGAAGGCCATTCTCACCATCGCACACAAACTGAGCCTCTGATTAGGGCAGCCTCCTTGGTGGAGGCCTCAGGTGCCTTGACTCTGGGATCAGGAAGGTTTCACAAAACGTGGACTGTGGTCCCCTATCCTCTTCCCTTTCTCCCTCCATACCAGCCTCCTGGCACCTGCTCTAGGCGTTCCATCTGTGAGACACACTTCCCGTGAGTCTTGTCTTCCCCTTCTTCCCCCTTGTCTTTTCCCGAGGCTTCCTAGTCCTGGATCCTGCTGGGGTAGAGCTAAGTACTGTTCGCCCGTTGAGCCAGTCTTGAACCAGAAGGGGTGTTGAGCAGAACCAAGAGAAAAGACATGGGCTCTGGTTAAGAGCACCTTCTCATGTGCCAATGTGTCAGGGTGGACTGGGGTAGTTGCAAGGTGGAAGGGAAGCACTCTGGATTCTGACGCAGGAGCAGAGGAGCTGCTATCTCTGGGGAATGGCCCCCCGACTTCATGTAGTAGATCTCAGGCCCTGGACTCTTCATTCTACAGTGACAAATCCCATCCTGAAAGGAGGCCCCTCACCGGAAAAATTCTCTTCAAAAGCACTGCTCCTTCATGGCTGGATGCCCCCTTAGACTGTCCTCTCCCCCTACGTGGCACGCCAGGCTTCGACTGTTGGTTGCATTTGGTAATAAACTCTGTTGGCAGTAAGACTGTGTTGATATGGTTTCCTCAGGCCTCTCTACTGCTTTCTCTATTGAGCCGGATTCTGCCCTTATTTCTCGCCTCAGGGCCTCTGTTCTAGCCCCTTGCACCCTAGTAAAGTGGGAATAGATTGGGGGTATCAAGAGTTGAAGCAAGGAGGGTGCCCATGAATGAGGTGGCGAGGCAGTGGAATCAGCTGTGTGTGTGTGTCCATGCATGTCTGACTCTCAGCTCCCGGCTTTTTCATGCACCACTTCAGGGCAGAGCTTAGCTGCACAAAGGGGCTGGGTGTGAAGCCCGAAGGACTGTCTCTAATCCTGTTGTAGATCCCATCATGTCTGCAAGCTGGATGTGTGTGTTTGGGAGGAAGGGATTGTTAGGCAGTATTTGTTTGTAAAGCCACTTGCTCTTCAGACAATACTTGCACTAACTTCTATTGATGAAGCAGTGTGAGCCCCAGCAAAGTCCTTTCCCAAAGTGTCTTTGAAGCCAAGAGCCCATTGAAGGGAAGAAAGACCGGGAGAGGGGATTAGTTTGTTCAGCAGCTGTGAATTTCAGTGGGAGGTTGATGAACTCCGGAGCCTTTGTTTAAATTAAAGTGGGGGAGAAAAAAGCCGCTGCTGGAGCGAGAGCCCCACTTGGGGCCCTGAACTAACACAAGGAGAAGTCTGAGCGGCAGGGAGCTGTGTACTGACTGCGAGGACTTTTCCCAAACACTTTCGGAAAGGTGTTGTGAGAAGAGAAGGGGGCGGAGTGGGGATTAGCATGTGAAATGAAGTTTTCATTGACGCCAGTGGGGGTAGAAGGCTATTTTAATGGCATTTTGTTCTCTTATTTTCTCTCCTTGAGCTCTTTAGAGATATTGTTTTGCTAAGGCAGGCTTTCTTCCCCCTTCTTTCCAGTCTGCAGATTGCCTCTATGGGAGCCAACATAAATATTTCTCCTCCAGGAATGCTGGTTAATTAAAAGGAAATGAATGAGTGGAAGCATCCAATCCAGACCCACAATAGACGAGTGCCCTGGCCTGCCCTCCCCTCCCACCACCACCCGCACCACCAGCGCCGAGCGCGACCCTGGCTCTGTCTCTGCCCCAACCTGCTGCTAAGGCCAATCGCAGCTGGGATTCTTTTCAGGAAGATAAAGCCTTGCCTGTGTGTAGGCTCGCACGCCAGGGACAGGAAGAAGACAGTGTTTTGCCCACCCTGGCCAGTGTCCCTGTCACTTCTCAGGACCCCCCTCTGCTTCTGTCCTCTGCTGAAGACAGATGGGCTTCGCTCGAGGGGAGGGAGGGGGCCAGGGCCCGGGCCTCAGCCCCTGGCAAATTGCTAGTTGATGGAATGAGTCAGACATGGTTCTCAGCAACAGTTTAATCTGTGGAAAAGAACGAAAGGTTTGACAAGCTGACCTCTCAGGTGTCTTCCCAAACAGCTGTTCTCCCAATGTCCACACTGGTCAAGTGAGTCCAGCTCTGGAGATTGTGGGTGCTAGAGAGAATCTAGACTTCCTCCGTGCTGGGCTCTGAGTTATTCAGCACTCAGTGCCACAGCAGGTGAAATGCATGAATGCATGCATGCGTGAATGAATGAACTAATACGAGAGGCAGAAAAAGATAATACAGATCTTTGTTCAAAGTCAGTAATTTTTCTTTGTCAAACTCAAGCAAATCTGATCATCTGATAGCAGTTGTATCCATTTGGGAATACAAAACAATAACCCAGGAAAGAACTTTCTTGCAGCATAAAAATCTTTTGAAAAATGACCATGATTTGCCCCTCAGGTACCACAGTGAGTTCTCCCACCATATGCTGAAAAAACAGATGGAGAAAACAGCTTTCCTTTATAATGGTATCTTTTTCATATTTTCTAGAACTTCTTACTGGCCACCATCAAGAAATTTGACCAAGTAGATGGGCAGGTTGACTAGCAGTCTCTGCCCCTTGATTAGGCAAGTTAGGAGTTTGAGGAAGCTCAACTCAAAGCTGAGGAAAGGAGCAAAAGGCCTTTCGGGACAGAACTGGCAAATGAAGCACCTGGAGGCCCCAGAAGTGAGTGTTTTGTAAGGAAGGAAGAAGAAATATTAGTAGGACCAGAAGCTGTGGGGGAATTAAAGCTGGTCTTTGGAGCCTGACTCACCCCTCTAGCACATCCTTCACTCTCCCAGACGGGTCTTTTTGTTACCCCCTTGAAGCTGCACCTCCTCGGTGCTGAAGAGGTGGGATGAGATTGCCTAAGCCTGAGCAGCTCAGCTCCAGGGGACCTGCTCTACACTACCTCCAGGCCTAGTGAGGGTGAGGGAACCAGCTGGGAAGCTCCCAGGTCCATCAAGAAGCCCTGGCCTACCAACTGAAGAAAAGCCCTAAATACAAGTACTACAAGCAGTAAACTCTGTTACGTAAGGGATTATGAATAAAAGATTTATGTGGATATTTTACTAATAATCCATGAAAAATTAGCCTCCATTGGGTCAAGATAACTACTCAGGCCACAGGGGTTGGGGATGGTGGTGCTAGGAAGGGGTGTGAGGCACTAGGCAAGGCAGTATCTGAGGTTCTGCCTCCCACCCATCTCCCTCCATCCCCCAGAAGTTCAACCACAGTGACTGCAATAAATTAAGGTTCAAAGTACTGAACTTCTCAGTAGCAAGTGTCATTGTAGGAAGTTTAGTTCTCGAAGAAATGCCCAGAATCCAGTCAGAAAAGGAAGGCACCTAGTTGTTCTTCCTTCTTCCTTCTACCTACTTTTAGAGGAGCAAATGGGCCTGGATGGGAGTCTGGAATTTAGCTCGGGATCCTTGGGGGTAGGGTGGGGTGAGAAGACTAGTTGTCAGGAGGAAACAAGTCTAAATAACTGGGAATAACTGTGGCGCTGTCCTAGCCCTGCTCCCAAACACTGGTGGCAGTTCTGGAGTAGTCTGAGTGGGGCTTCAGAAGGTCAGAGAGAAGAAGACTAATACTTCATTGAGAAGTCAAATGGAACTCAGAATGAAAGAGCTGGAATTTGAACTGAAAAATGAAAACTTCTCAGGAAGATTTGCATAGTACAAAATTAGAAAATGACAAGCAACGAATTAAAATTTTGTAACATGAAACTCATCAAAATGAAATCTCACAAAGAATGTAATAATATAGAATTGGAAAAATATAAGGAACTCTTCCTAGAAGAAATGAAAGAAGATCATTGGCAAATAAGCTAAAAATTCAGTGGCGAGGGGCTGGAGAGATAGCATGGAGATAAGGCATTTGCCTTACATGCAGAAGGATGGTGGTGCGAATCCCAGCACCCCACATGGTCTCGACAAGCCTGCCAGGAGCGATATTTGAATGTAGAGCCAGGATTAAATCCCAAGCGCTGCCGGGTGTGATCCAAAAATAAAACAAACAAAAAAATTCAGGGGCTTGCAGAGATCATCAACAAATCACTAAACTGGTGGAGAAACAGCAAAGCAGATCTGTGTTCAGTATCCTGACTGCCAGGCCAGTTCTGGAGCCTACTTTTATTGGAAATCTCAGTAACAGTTCAGGACTGGAGAGAAATCTGGCGCTGAGAGAAAACATCTTGTGGGGCCTGGGAGATAGCATGGAGGTAAGGCGTTTGCCTTTCATACAAAAGGTCATCGGTTCGAATCCTGGTGCCCCATATGGTCCCCCGTGCCTGCCAGGAGCAATTTCTGAGCATGGAGCCAGGAATAACCCTTGAGTACTGCCGGGTGTGACCCAAAAACCAAAAAAAAAAAAAAGAAAACATCTTGTTTCCTTCCGACAATCCACGGCCTCCAGATGGCAGCTTGGAGACTTACTTGTTCAACAGGCAGCAAGAGTAGGAAAAAAAATATCACTAGAGAACTGGAAGAAGCTGCTGAATTAGAAACTGGATCCTATTGCTCTCCTCCAGGATCTACTGAAATCTAACTCAGGATCTACTTTTGAAAACATCTCAAGAATACATAGAGATTTTGGAAAACAAAATCTGATCTGAACTATAAATGATAAAGTTCTATTTCGTGACCTATTAAAAAAAAAAGAAGGAAGAGAAAGAGGAGGGGGGCCCACAAAGGCTTAGAAATCAGCCCTTGGGTTCAAGTCAGTTCTCCCACCAGCCCCCAAGTTTTTACTCAGGTCTATTTCCCCAGTTTCTTCTCAGAAAGTGAAAGGGAGAAGGGGATGAGAAGGTTTTTAGGGCATCTGTAACAGGTTAGCAGCGAATCAGCAAGGGTGAAGGGCTCTCAGAAGACCTGTTGTGGAGGAGCCCTGCCAGCAAAAATGAAGAGAAAGTTTTAAAGGGGTGTGTGGATCACTGGTCCTGGGAAGGTCAAGGATGGACGCCGCTGGCCTGTGAGAAGGCATGCAACAGTAGATCAACCCCCGCGGCTATGGGGACCACATTTTTCAGACCTAAGTGTGGCCCCCCAGAGCCCTCCAGCTGCCCAGCAGAGCGCAGGGACAGTCAGTTCCTTGGCGAGCTCGAGGCAGACGGAGGCGGCTCTCTCTCTGCGAGTGTGGAGCCCTTACTCCCTAGGTGCCTCTAGTACTGGGGGGTCTCTAACGAAGCAAACCGTTGGGAGGAAAGGGGGGTGCGCCCGACGCTTAGGGTTTCCTCGAGGACTTGCGCGCCGCGCCCCCACGCGGCCGCTCCTCGCGGCTGCAGAAGTACTTGGTGACCCGCCGGCGGCATTGCTCGCAGCGCACCGCGCAGCACCAGTGGAACTTGCAGTTGCAGCTGGACACGGTCTCGGCGCGCCGCTCCTCCACCGCCAGCCCGCAGTCCCCGCACAGCCGGCGGCAGCTGCGGCGCTCCCAGCGGCCCAGGGAGCGCCCGCGCCGCAGACACTCGCGGCCCTCGGTGCCCAGCAGGCCGAGCGTCTTGTTCTCCAGGCAGTAGTCCGGGGAGTCCTCCAGGTGCACCAGCTCCCGCGTGGAGATGGAGCGGAAGGTGTCGGCGATGGCCCCGCGGCCCGCCGCGCTGTTGCCGGCCCCCTGCAGCAGGTCCACCTTGAGGGCGGCGTGGTACTTCTCCTTCAGGTGCGCGCCCACCTCGCGGAACTCGGGCAGCTGCAGCCAGCACGTCTGCGTGGTGCAGCTGCCCGACACGCCGTGGCACTTGCAAGTGCGTTTCATGGTGCCCTTCACGGCCTGAAGAGACAGGGAGGGAAGGGAGGCAGGAGTGAGCGGGACAGGGAGGCAGCACCTAGGGGAGCCAGGCCCGGGGCTCAAGCATCATGGCACGGCTCAAGCTCTTCTTCAGTGACTGTGGAGAACCTTTTCACATCTTCACAGCTCGCAGGGGTTCTGGAGGCAAGCAGCCTATTATTGAGAAGAAACCTCAAAATCTTTTATTTTTAAATTTAATTTCGTAGGGGCCCGGGAGATAGCATGGAGGTAAGGCGTTTGCCTTTCATGCAAAAGGTCATCGGTTCGAATCCCGGTGCCCCATATGGTCCCCTGTGCCTGCCAGGAGCAATTTCTGAGCATGGAGCCAGGAGTAACCCCTGAGCACTGCCGGGTGTGACCCAAAAACCAAAAAAAAAAAAAAATTTTAATTTCGTAGGGATTGGAGATAGGACAGAGATTTTGGTTTGTATACAGCTGGCATCCATTTGACACCTGGCTCTGCGTATACTCTTCCTGAGCAATGCCAGAACTGCTGAGCACAGAAGCAAGAGTAAACCTTGAGTACCATTACCAGATATGGCCCCAAAACAAATTTAAAGAGGAAGGAGGGAGGGAGGAAGGAAGGTAGGAAGGAAAGTAGGAAGAAAGGAAGGTAGGAAGGAAGGTAGGAAGGAAGGAAGGAAGGAAGGAAGGAAGGAAGG
>PVKC010007251.1:0-29754 GCA_004027635.1 Crocidura indochinensis
AAAAAAGAAAAAAAAGAGCAAATATATTTCCAAGTGAAATTACAATGTAGTATTAAATCTGAATTACAGTTTTACATTTTTAGCTACTAAAGCATTAGCTTTGCACTTTACTGACCCTGGTTCTATACCTGGCACCCTATATGCTTCCTGAAATGCTGCCAGGAGTCCAGAGTACAGAGCCAGTCATTTTTAAGTCATCTCTTCTTAGACCCCAACTAGAAACAAACAAAAAAGTTCTATGCATATTCAACATGCATTCACATTTGCATGATTACATTAATTACCTTTTTAAATTGATAATGCACACACCAGAATGTCAATCATTAAAATATTTGAAGTAAAAAAATCATCAACCATTTTTCAGTGGTTTATCCACACGCCTTAAAGAGTGTCTGAGTCTAAAATAAATAATTAGGTGGATACACAGATAGTACAGCAGGTAGGGGCTTGACTTGATCTAGATTGTACCCCTTGCACCACATAGAGTCCTTAAGCCCTTCTACTACTGTTTTCTGAATGCAGAGCCTAGTGTCATTCCTGAGTACCACCAGAAACTCAAAACAAAATTTAAGCAAACAATAAAAATAGATAATGGGAGGAGGGTGGTGGAGTGCATTGGAAATGTTGCATTGCTGAAGGGGGGTTCTTCTTTTCTATAACTAAAACCCAACTACAAACTTGTTTGTAATCATGGTGCTTAAATAAAGATAAATTAAAAAAGGATAAAATAAAGAAACGATATTGTAGTGTTAGCTGTAATATAACCAATGAGTAATCAGTATCTCCATTAAATAATGTTTAAATGTATAAAATATTTCAATATTTTGCATTTGCATTTTGCATATGATGAAAAATGCAAACTATAGTTCGAAGACCATTGTATTTCAGACTTGCTTATGACACTTAGATGTGTCATTATATACCACTGTCATGACTCAAATTTTGAGAGCTGAAGTGAATGAACTAGATTGGAATCTCAGTTTTATTTCTTATTCCCTAATTTATCATGCATAAGAATTTCTATTTTGGGGCCCGGGAGATAGCATGGAGGTAAGGCGTTTGCCTTTCATGCAAAAGGTCATCGGTTCAAATCCCGGTGCCCCATATGGTCCCCGTGCCTGCCAGGAGCAATTTCTGAGCATGGAGCCAGGAGTAACCCCTGAGCACTGCCGGGCGTGACCCAAAAACCAAAAAAAAAAAAAAAATTTAAAAGAATTTCTATTTTTAGGCTAACAAATTGTCAACTAAAAGATGGGAAAAAGTGAAAGGTGGCCATAATATCAGTTCTTTCTTCATGTTAATCTGAAGACTGACTTCAGTAGCACAACAAGTGAAGATAATGTTACAAATAGTATAATTGAATAATCTTTTGTCAAAAGAAAAAGAAAAGAAACAAAAATAAATCACAATATAACTTTATTTGAAACAAGAGAAAAAGGCTTATATGTAAAGGGTTAGTTTCATGTTGGAATCCAGGTGTACTACCATGAATCAAAAACTGTAATCTTTTCAGCCAATTGCTTCTGACAGATCTACCTCATTCACGGTCCTCTGTTTTGAATTTGGATCCTGAAAGATGTAACCACGTTTAGATGAAATAAGACTGGATTACTTTGTACTCAATATCCTATTTTTCTTTCACAGTAAGATAGTCTTATTTAAAAAACAAAAACAAAGGGAAAAAAGTCCCTTAAAAGATAGAAATCACACACACAAAGCTGGAAGGCAGGAGACTCCGAAAGAGAATGTACTTTCTCTGAAATGTTTCATCTACTGATTATTTTTCTTTTAAAGAACCAGAAAGTACATATAATCATATCTGTGGCTTCAACATGAAGAACTTGAGCTCTAGCCCTTTGATTATCTCTCTGACCCTAACATATGGACTGACACTGCAAAATGTAAAGAGACTTATGAAAGAAGATTACATAGAATTGGATGGACAGGATATCAAAATGGACTTAGACACTAGGAATTTCAGTGATTTTTGGGAGTTGTGGATAGCACAAAGAGAAAAAGGTCATTCTTAGAGGGAACAGGATCCTTCCCAAAATTTAGTTTCAGGTTCTGGCCTTCCAAATATATTCAAAACTTGTTTTGGAGCTTTAAACTACCTAGTGTGTGTAGTGGTTCTAGGCAATGAAAAAGGTTATCCATTATGAGATTGGAGAAATAGTATAGCAGGTAAGGCATTTGCATTATGTGTGACTGACCAGAGTTCCATTCCCAACATCCCATATGGTCCTATGAGTACTGCCAGTATCAATTTCTGAAAGCATAGATTGAGCATTGCTGGGTGTATCCTAGATATGTTCCCCAAATAAGAGTATCCACAATGTGTAATGAATAAGTATTACCTTTAGAAGCATCATAGTATATCACACCTTGATTTTTCTCCTCAATGTAACAAGTGCTGTTTCTTATTTTATTATACTTTTAAATTATTATAAATTTTTATTATTTTTATTTTATAATGCTTTCCCAAATATGTCAAAATTAGATTTCCATGTATATGTTATAGACATATATATTATCAATGTGTGTACTATAGTTCTAGATATAAAGTGTGTAAATATAGCTCTAGATATAATTGAATATTTATCTAAATAATCTTAAAAAGGGGTCAGAGGGATAGAAAGCAGGTAAGGTACTGCCTTGTTTGCCACCAATGTGAGTTTGATCCTCATCATTCCATATGTTCCAGATAGCACCACCATGAGTAATTTGTGAGTTTGCTCAGCATGTCCAAGTATGACTCCAAAATAAAAATAAATAAAATCTATATATGTAAAATCTATATATACAAAAATATCTCTCTGCCCCCCCATAAAATATCTGATCTGTGAACATTTTTATGACTTTTTTCAGGTAAGTTTGTTCCAAAAATAAAACTAATGGATTTTCCTAGTTATAGGCAAAAGAGTATGTACTTCCTTAGTATTTTAAAATGTATGTAGAACCATTTTTTGTTTGATCTCTCTAATAAATGTTAGCTTATATATTTTTATTAGTATAACTTTTACCATTGCACTACAGCAAAATATGTCTCATTAAACATATAAATAGTTTTTACATATATTGACTTGAGAAAAAAATGGAGAGAAAAAGAATAAAGTAAATGAATCCATTCAAAATTATGCAAACATCTCGAATTTTAAGGTGAAACCTGTAATTTATTTTTATTTTCTCAGTTTTGGATTGCTGAGAGAAAAAATGTCTGCTAAATTATAGAAGGTAAACCAAGTAGATGCATGTCCTTTTGGCCCCAGACAGCTTTGACATAAAACTTACCCTTTTTACTGGCTTCCAAAAAGCATCTAATCATGCCAGCATAATTTGTTTTCTGTAATTTTATTCAGGAAGTGTGGGGTTATAAGAAAGGTCACACTGTACAGTACAGTGAATACAGTATTTCTCTTGAAATGGCCCTGTTGTGCTTATTTCTAGTCAAATTTATTTTCTAGCTATTTAGCTGTCTCTCCTACTCCTTTCTATAACAACAAAAAAGCTTTCATTTGTCTAGGTATCTTCTATTCTTTATTTAATGTTAAATTTATCTTTGATTAACTATAAACTTTGGCCTCTACTTTTCTTTTAATTTTATAAAGGAATAATTAACTTCATCAGAAAAGTTATTTTCTGAATTTTAGTGTGGTTTCAATTAAAAATCTCTTCCTCATTCAAGCACATTTCTCTCCCATCACATATATCTCATTCCTTTCAGTCTTTGCAAATGATTTTAAATGATTCTATTATAAGAACTGCATCTAATATTCAGTTTTCTATGTTCTTCAATTTAAACTACTTTTACATAGTAAATACTTTGAAAAATGTTAGAAAGGAAAACATTTATAACATCATTTTGCACTAAGTGCCTCTCTAAAATCATAGGCTACAATGATTTCACTTATGACTATCCTCTCCTACATATTTCTAGTTTTCTGGAAAATTGATCATTGTAAAACATACTAAAATGTAAGGAAATGTAATTAATCTCTCTATGTATATATCTTTAAAATGCCATAAAATTTCAGGATATATACACTGACAGGTAAAAGTTTCTCCCAGAAATTATACTAAAATAAGCATACATGAGCAGTAGGATTCCTTGTGACAAATTTTAGACAATGGTGCAAATATAATTAAACATTTTACAAATGATATTTACGTTTTAAATATATATATCTTGATATATATATATCATTTTACAAATGATATTTACGTTTTAAATATATATCTTGATATATATATATCATTTTACAAATGATATTTACTTTTTAAATATATATATTTAAATATATATATATATATTATATATATATATATATATATATATATATATATATATATATATATATATATCTTGAACCTGAGTTCAATCTCTTGCCCAACCTTAAGTCTGAAAGACCAAGTAATTATCCCTGAGAATTCCAAGGTATGGCCTTCAATAAAATAATAGACTATATTTATAAAAAGTCAGTGTTGAGGGCCACAAGTCAAAAAGACTTAAGTTCATGAGCCTGGGGTAGGCACAATTTGCACATTTTTTCCCTCAGTATTAAAGGCACAAATCCATATTCCTTAAAGGTGCATATTCATGTTTTTATGTCATGTGTAAGCAAAGCAAATATTATATTAAGCCATGAATCTTGCTTCAGAGCCTTGTTTGCCTGTTTTCCTTTGGTCCCTGCTCTCACTAAGACCTGGAAATTTTCCTAACAATTTTCCAGGAACTGGACAGGCCTGAGCACCCTTTGGTTTTCCTAGTTTCAGGCCTGTATGTCTAAGGCCATTCTCTGATTCACAATACCCTCATGTTTGACCCTTGGAACTACCTTGCTCCCCCAACCTCCAAGCACCATCTTTTGTTCCTGTACCTCCCCTATTCAAGTGTTATGTTTCCCTCAGTAAGGCTGTGATCCAGCAAACACCACACCATTTCTAAGGTCCTTAATACTATTTGGAATTTACTGCCTCAAAATAATTAATAATTTACCTACACACGCTGTTTTACTCATTGGTCATGCATATTATATCTGCCTACAGCTGCAAAGTGTTGTAGCAAAGTATTTATGTTCTTTAAATATGTGCCTTCTCAATTTGGATGTCCATGTAATTGTCAAAGACTGACTGATTTTCAAATCAGAAGCATTTTCAGACAATACAGAAACTTAAGGAAATCTTTCAGAGATAGATTTAAATTCTGAATTTTTTTTATTTTTAAGATATGACATATGCTTATAAATTGAGACAAAAGCATTTACACCTGTTTCTTTTGGGATTTTGTGACTTCAGAAAATATGTAGTAACTTAGTAACAACACCAGTAATATTTATACAACAGATTTCAACTGAGCACTAAGACGTCCATAAAAAAAAAACTCAGTGTGTTGAGAAAGTGGATTGATATTTACAGTATTGTTGATGCTTTACAGTGATTATCAGAGTCAGATTAAACTGTGATAAAAAAAAAAAACTACCTCAGAATCTTGTTTTCAAACTTTAGTTGATTTTGGAAAGCATCTTGGATAAGGTTTGCAGTAAGGTATGGGTCTTTTGTAGTAAATGCTAAAATATGTGCAATTAGATATTAAAGTTTCGTATGAACTTTAAACAAATATACTATATCAGGGGTGATGAACAAGTTCGACACAAAGAGCCAAAAAAAAAAATTTTTTTTTTTTTTGGTTTTTGGGTCACACCCGGCAGTGCTCAGGGGTTACTCCTGGCTGCATGCTCAGAAATTGCTCCTGGCAAGCACGAGAGTCAGAGAGCTACACCACGCAGTGAACTGCAAAAACAGACAAACACTCACACAAAAGCATATAATTTTTAACAATAACATATTAAACACATATTGCATTTTGCTATTTTGAGTGAGGGTAAAAGTCCTGCAGTGATGGTGAGGGTGTGCTGCGTCCTCCACACGAAGAACTAAGAGCATAATGGGACCCAATATGTGACACACGGGTACACACGCTGGCCCGTGCTGTTGTTTCAGAGGGATGGAAGACGGGAGGAAGCAGCCTGGGGGCGGGATTAGCGCTCGGAGCTCGAGAGCTAGAGCCGCAAGTACCATCCCTGTACTATATTAATCTATATTAATTAGTTCTACTTATTGCCAAACTCTATCTTTCTAGGTTCATTCTCAGTGTGGTTTCTTCTACTTTTCTACGAAAAGTGACTAATCTCTAAACTATAACTAAAACTTTGCATTAAAATAAAACAACTTATTTTTATGGCCTTCGGTTTTCTTTTTTGTTATTATTTTCTAGTATGTACTTTATATTTTAATTGCTTTACTTAAGCATGCTGGTTAAAACTTTATTCATTGCTGGTTTAAGTCAAGTAGTATGTACTTTAAAAGATAAGATAAGAAAGGAAACAGTGCCCAGGATACTGGAGTCACCCACTGAGTGGGAGAAACTATTCATCCAATACCCATCAGATAAGGGGCTAATATCTAAAATCTACAAGGCACTGACAGAACTTTACAAGAAAAAAAATATATAATCCCATCAAAAAATGGGGAGAAGAAATGGACAGACACTTTGACAAAAATTAGATTATTGTATGTCTGAGGAAAATTCTTGAGTATTCAAGTCTATTCCACTGATCTGAGGGTCTGTCTTTATTCCCATACCATGCTGTTTTAATAACTATTGCTTTTAACCAACATGCTTTTAACAGATGAATGGCTAAATAAACTGTGGTACATATACACAAATGAATATTATGCAGCTGTCAGGAGAGATGAAGTCATGAAATTTTCCTATACATGGATGTATATGGAATCTATTATGCTGAATGAAATAAGTCAGAGGGAGAGAGATAGACACAGAATAGTCTCACTCATTTATGGGTTCTAAGAAAAATAAAAGACATTCTTGTAATAATACTCAGAGACAAAAGAGAAGAGGGCTGGAAGTTCCAGCTCACTATATGAAGCTCACCAAAAAGAGTGATGACTGCAGTTAGAGAAATAACTATATTAAGAACTATCATAAGAATGTGAATGAATAAGAGAAGTTGAAATCCTTTCTTGAGAACAAGAGGGTGTAGGGGGTGGGGAGGACGGAGATTTGGTACATTGATGATGGGAATGTTGCACTGGTGAAGGGGATGTTCTTTACATGACTGAAACCCAACCACAATCATGTTTGTAATCAAGGTGTTGGTATAAAGATAGTAATTAAAATAGATAAGATAAAGAAAATAAAGGCAGATTTCATATATAAAAATAACAATACATTTCTTTCTTCTAAATAGAATTGATCCTTATAATGACATAAAATTATGTTTGTCTAAATTATTGACTAGAGAGGTGCCACATACCATTTCTGCTTTTTATAGGATAGCACAGAGAATTCCAGGCCCACCTACTGACTGGAATGATATCAGGATCCCACTCCGGGCTGGGGATTTGGGGGCTCTGTATAGGCAGGGACTGGGCAATAAGGAACAAAAATGCTCCTAATCATGAAGCATCTGGTCAGGTGCCCTAAAAGTTATATTTGCTTCTGTAGATCTACTTAACTTAGAAAAGAATATAAATACGTGTTTTGAAAAGAGCAGTTCAGAAGTGTAGAAATTGGGTGTATTCTCCATTCTCCAGAGGGTTCACATATCTCAGATTCCCAGGCTCTCAGCTCTGAGTTCCAATCAGTTTCTTTCTATTCTACTTTCTATTTTCTACGTTCTGTGTGGTGACAGGCCACCTAATATAAATATAAATTAATAATTATAATTATCAGTTTGGAAAACTGAAAATTTTTAACTAATGAGGCTAGGGATTTTAAGTGATAAAATGCCAGGAACTCTGTTTCTCATAATTGCCCCCTCCCCTCATACTTTCTCCTCAGAGAAATGAGGAGCTGGCAGACTTCAATATCCTGCTGAATATTAACTCCCAGACATTCTTATTATATAGATTTTTTTGAATTATACAACAAATATTTGTATTGAGGTGTTAGTTTATATGCCACACTCAGTAATAAGATAAGGTTTATTCCTCTTAGTGTCCATTGGACCTTATACAGATCTTTGGGATTAAACCTGGTTTGGCTGCATGCAACACTAACATCTATGCAGCTTTGTTTTCTTTTCATCTCCTGAAATGTTCTACAAATGGTAGTATGGGAGTTTATTTCTAAGTTATACAAAAATAAAACCGGCTTTGCCTTGTTGTCATTATTGTGAAGTTATACAAAAATAAAACTGGCTTTGCCTTGTTGTTGTTGTGTAGATGCTCCAGCAGTCTTAGAGAGAGGTCTGCATGGAATGGAATTGTTAGTTTCTATTAACAGGCAGGTGTACTTAGCAGACATGTGAGTGATAAAGCATTCTTAGAGATGATACTTCACCTACCATCAAATCTTTGATCAGTGTCTATAATGGAACTTCAGAAGAGGCACTAAAGCAGAATATTCTAGTTCCAATGGGTCTGATTCTGGTTTACAATAACTATGTGA
Organism: Crocidura indochinensis; assembly: GCA_004027635.1. NCBI lineage: Eukaryota > Metazoa > Chordata > Mammalia > Eulipotyphla > Soricidae > Crocidura > Crocidura indochinensis. The sequence continues at coordinate 8,471 of PVKC010007251.1, forward strand.
GATAAAATAAAAATATTGTTCAAAGTCACTACATCTGTGAGTTACTATATCATGTAGAAATATATATACTAAGGGCCCTCTTTACTTACTTTTGTGTTTTTCTCTTCTTTCATTACACAACTTTTTTATTTTAACCTTGATAATATAGAATATTTTTTGTTAACATAATGTCACACAATACTTGCCCTCAAAAGTTATAAAGACAGTAGAAAACCCATTTTGCAAAGGTTCCATAATAAAAAATAACTGTAAATGTTTTGTAATTCACTTTGATCACAATAAAAATATTTAAAAATAAATAAAACATATTATATAATTTCAATAAAAATAAAATAACTCTTTAGGTATAATTGGACTTAGAGGTAAATAATTTAAACTATTAAGTGATCTTTGATCCTATTAACTCCTATTCATTTTTTTTAATTTTCTATTTTTACCTATGATTTTCTGGTGTGTTCTCTTTCACAGGCTCAAAAATATTTATCCTAAAATAGAAACAGAAACAGTATCCAATATATAATTTCACAAGTAGTTACTGAATCTTTTCTTTGACTTTTACATTAGGCTCTGACATTTCAGTTTTGACAGATCCTTTATCACATAATTAGGGTGAGTAAATTTACCAATAACATTAAAAACTGAACAAAAAATATTACCAGAAATTACAAGCAAAAGTAGAAGTTATATATTTTAACCTTGTGTATAATGCAAATGTTATATTAAACATTATTGACAGGTTGAAATTGAAGTGTTGAAGACTTTAAAAGAAATGAATTCACATCCTTCTCTAAAACTTCAAAACTTGCTTAAAGCTCTAGTATACATATAATTCAGTACTTGGTTCAGATTGATATTATAAAATTAATTTTCTTATTTATTTACAAATTATATTTTATAAAATAAGATATATCAAATGTAATGTCTAAAATTTTGTATAAACATAGATTTATCAAATTTTTATTTTTGAATATTAGTATCTTATAAACATATTTTATTAAATATAATGTAAATTTTTTAAATGTCACTTAACTGTGGACACTATGCATTACTATACTAGTTGATTTTTCATTTCATAATATAAAATGTAAAGTTAATAATGTTTGTATAATAAATGTGTTCTTTCAGTATTCAAATAAAAATATCTACTTAGCTTTAATGATTTGTTTTTATTTACTTTTATTCTCTAAAAAACTTTTTGGACCTCTTTGTCATAGAAATTAAGCAATAGTTTTGTTTTTCAGGAAATGATATTTTCCCAGAAATTTAGCATGAGTTGAATTTTTCTGTGTTTATTATTTTATCTATTTATCTATTTTAATACTTTTCTGTAACTTGTTACTAATTTATTTTATTGTTTGAAATATATTTTAATATTTTACTGATTTTATTATTTTATGAAATTAGTGTGTGCATGATGTTTTTTAAAGTCATTTATTTGAAGTTTTGATGAATTTTATAGTAAAAAGCAAATGGTATAAATTGCAAAATTTTACTTTTTGCATTTGACAAAAATCAAGACTTTATAATATTTAAAACAATATTAAAAACGCAAATAGTCAATTACTAACTAAATCAGTGTTTCTCAAAGTGGTTGATGCCACTTAGTAAGTACACTGTTGCAGGGGACAATAGCACCACATGGAATTGCAGGATGGCATTTTCTATTCATTTACCTTAAAAAGGTATAGGAAGAAATCATATTATTAAACATATATGCACCCAATGAGAGAACAGCAAATTATCTAAACAATTACTGACAAATCTGAAAGAAGTAAATACTAAAACAATAATTATGGGTGACCTCAACACAGCCCTATCAGCACTTGATAAGTCAACCAGACTGAAACCCAACAAAAACATACTATCCCTGAAAAGAGTAATGAAAGAAAGAAGGCTAGTAGATATATATAGGACACTCCATCCCAAAAAACTTGGATACACATTCTTCTCCAGTGTACATGGATCATTCTCCAGGATAGACTACATGCTGACACATAAAACATTCCTCCATAAAATCAAGAGGGTAGAAATCTTGCAGGCCACCTTTGCTGACCATAGGCTCTGAAATTAGATGTGAACTACAAAGCCACACAAAAGAAAAACTTTAACAATTGGAAATTGAACACCCTGCTACTGAACAACCAGTGGGTCCAAGATGAAATCAAAAAGGAAATCAAAACTTGCCTGGAAACAAATGATAATGAAGACACAAACTGCCAGAATCTATGGGACACAGCAAAAGTGGTCCTGAGAGGAAAATTTATAGCTCTACAAGCACATATCAGGAAGGAAGAGGGGGCATTCCTGAATAACCTAATGACACAGCTCAAAAAATTAGAAAATGACCAACAAAAGGAATCAAAAATAGGGAGACAGAAAGAAATAACAAAGCTGAAAGCAGAACTCAATGAAGAGGAAAACCGAAAAACAATCCAAAATATCAACGAAAGCAGAAGTTGGTTCTTTGAAAAAATAAACAAGATTGATAGGTCATTGGCAAAACTCACAAAGAAAGAGAGAGAGAGAGAGAGAGAGAGAGAGAAATCTGATAACACGTATTAGAAATGAAAAAGGGGAGATCATGACAGATACTGCAGTGATCCAAAGAGTAATTAGAGACTACTTTGAGAAACTTTATGCTACTAAGCATGAGAACCTAGAAGAAATAGAAAACTTCTTGGACACTTATAACCTTCCACATTTAAGTAAGGAGGATGGAGAATATTTAAACACACCCATCACCACTGAGGAAATTGAAACTGTAATCAAACATCTGCACAAAATGAAAAGCCCAAGCCCAGATGGATTTCCTAATGATTTTTTTCAAATCTTTCAAGAGGAGATACTACCAATCCTAGCCAGGCTCTTCCATGAAATTGAAAAAACAGGAACACTCTCAAACAGCTTTTATGAAGCCAACATCACCTTGATACCAAAACTGGATAGAGATAACTGCCAAAAAAGAAAATTACAAACCAATATCCCTGATGAATGCTGATGCAAAGATCTTCAACAAAATCCTGGCAAATAGGATCCAATGCATCATCAAGAAGATCATACACTACAACCAAGTAGGTTTCATTCCAGGAATGCAAGGATGGTTTAACATCGTAAATCTATCAACATCATACACAACATCAACAAGAAGAAAAATTAAAATCACATCATCATATCAATAGATGCAGAGAAAGCATTTGAGAAGGTCCAATACCGATTCTTAGTCAAAACTCTCAGCAAGATGGGAATAGAAGGAACCTTTCTCAATCTAGTTGAAGCCATCTACCACAAGCCAATGGCAAATATTATCCTTAATGGAGAAAAACTAAAAGACTTTCCTCTAAATTCTGGTACAAGACAAGGCTGTCTGCTCTCACCAATCCTATTCAACATAGTACTGGAAGTTTTTGCTATAGCGATCAGGCAAGGAAAAGATATCAAGGGAATCCAGATAGAAAGGGAAGAAGTTAAGCTCTCACTGTTTTGTAGACGACATAATACTCTACTTAGAAAACCCTAAAGACTCTACAAAAAAGCTTCTAGAAACAATAGACTCATATAGCAAGATGGCAGGCTACAAAATTAACACACAGAAATCCATGGCCTTTTTATACACCAATAATGATAGGGAAGAGAAAGAAGTCAAGAAGGCAATCCTATTTACAATAGTACTACACAAAATCAAATATCTTGGAGTCAATTTGACCAAAGATGTGAAGGACCTATACAAAGAAAACTATAAAGCCCTCCTCCAAGAAATAAGAGAGGACACACGGAATTGGATTGGCAGGATGAACATCATTAAAATGGCAATACTCTCCAAAGCATTATACAGATTTAATGTGATCCCTATAAAGATACCCATGACATTCTTCAAAGAAGTGGATCAAACACTTATGAAAGTTCATCTGGAACAATAAACACCCTCGAATAGCTAAAGCACTCCTAGGGAAAAGGAAAATGGGAGGCAATACTTTCCCCAATTTTAAACTGTACTACAAAGCAATATTTATCAAACCATCATGGTATTGGAATAAAGACAGACTCTCAGATAAGTGGAATAGGCTTGAATTCTCAGATATCATCCTCCAGATATATAATTACCTAATTTTTGACAAAGGAGCAAGAAATCCTAAGTGGAGCAGGGAAAACCTCTTCAACAAATGGTGCTGGCAGAACTGGTTAGCCACTTGCCAAAAAGCGAACATAGACCATCAGTTAACATCATGTACGAAGGTAAAATCCAAATGGATTAAAGACCTTGATATCAGACCTGATACCGAAAGGTATATAGTACAACACGTCAGTAAAATACTCCATGACATTGAGACGAAAGGCATCTTCAAGGAGGAAACTGCACTTTCCAAACAAGTAGAATCAGAGATCAACAGATGGGAATGCATTAAAAACTGAGAAGCTTCTGCACTTCAAATAAATAGTGCCCAGGATACAAGAGTCACTCACCGAGTGGGAGAAACTATTCACCCAACATCCATCAGATAAGGGGCTAATATCCAAAATATACAGGGCAGAATATACTGACAGAACTTTACAAGAAAAAAACATCAAATCCCATCAAAAAATGGGGAGAAGAAATGAACAGAAGCTTTGATAAATAAGAAATACAAATGGCCAAAAGGCACATGAAAATATGCTCCTCGTCACTAATCACCAGGGAGATGCAAATCAAAACAATGATGAGATACCACCTCACACCACAGAGATTGGCACACATCACAAAGAATGAGAATAATCAGTGCTGGCGGGGATGTGGAGAGAAAGGAACTCTTATCCACTGTTGGTAGGAATGCCATCTAGTCCAATCTCTATGGAAAGCGATATGGAGATACCTCCAAAATCTTGAAACTGAGCTCCCATTCGACCCAGCTATTCCACTCCTAGGGATATACCCTAAGAACACAAGAATACAATACAAAACCCCCTTCCTCACACCTATATTTATTGCAGCACTATTCACAATAGCTAGACTCTGGAAACAATCAAGATGCCCTTCAACAGACGAATGGCTAAAGAAACAGTGGTACATATACACAGTGGAATATTATGCAGCCATCAGGAGAGATGAAGTCATGAAATTTTCCTATACATGGATGTACATGGAGTCTACCATGTTGAGTGAAATAAGTCAGAGGGAGAGAAAAGCGCAGAATAGTCTCACTCATCTATAGGTTTTGAGAAAAATAAAAGTTATTTTTGCAACAATCCTCAGAGACAATGAGAGTAGGCTGGAAATTCCAGCTCACTTCATGAAGCTCACCACAAAGAGTGGTGAGTGCAGTTATAGAAATAACTACACAGAGAACTACACTAATCATGTGAATAAAGGAGGGAACTGGGAAGCCTGTCTGGAGTACAGATGGGGTTGGTTTCAGAGGAAGAGAGATTTGGCACATTGGTGGTGGGAATGTTGCACTGGTGAAGGGTGTGTTCTTTACATGACTGAAACTTAATTACAATCATATATATAATCAAGATGTTTAAATAAAGAAAAAAACATATGAAAATAAAACAAAACAAAAGAAAAAAAAAGAAAAGAAAAATGTATAATTCCGAATTTTTGTTGTTGTTTCCTGTAAAGAAAATAGTAAATTTATTAAGTTTGAAAACATTTGTCTTACGTACTGAGATAATAAAAATTTGCAGAATTTCCTGAAAATTAAAAGTTGCATTCATTCTTGAAAATGCCTGCCATTGGGGGGAAAATCAAAAGTGTTAAAAATAGTTACTAAAATGTGGATGTCCATGTCATATCAAAATACAATATCTCAAATTATGAAGACTTTTATTGAAGCACATTTTTAAGAATCAAAGAATCTACATACCGAGATGATTTAACATCATTAGAAATTAAGCACCATTATGGACCAACAAGGTTTTAGAAAACCAAATTCAGCTCTAATTAAACAGATCACATACTGAGAATAAGGGAAATTTATCTCAGGGATGCAGGGAGAGATCACTATACAAAACCCAGTGTATTTATGTAAGGAAATCCTATTATCTTTTTTATAGTTGCAGACAAATAATTGACAAATTCTAACAAAAATATTGGAAGAAAACACTTAACCAAGTGGGGATAGAAGAAAATGTCCTCAAAAGAAGAAAGGCAATATATTACAAATCCACGACTAATATCACATCCAGTGAGTTTTTCTTTCTTCTAACAAAAGCCTTTCCTCTAACCTTCAGTGTTTCCTGAAGCCTTATTTCTAACTGAAGCCTTTATTATAACATATGACAGAGGACAAAGATAGCCACTCTCAGCACTATTGTTCAAGATAGGGGATGACAATCCTAACTATAACAATTAGACTAGAAAGATATATAAAAGGATTTCAAATCAGAAAAGAGATTTAGCACAGTGGTAATGTGTTTGTTTGCCTTGCATGCTGCTGACCCAGGACAGACTTATGTTCTATCCCCTGCATTCCATATGATCTCCCAAGCCAGGAGTGATTTCTGAGCGCATAGCCAGGAATAACTCTGTAGGGTTACTGGGTATGCTACCCCCAAAAAGCCAGCTACTCACAGATGGCATGATATTATACTAAGGATACTCTAATGATTCCACCAAAACCCCTTAACTATTATACTACTACCATAAGAAAACCATAAGAAAAATGCCCCAATTTCAGTAGTCAGAAATCAGTTGCATTTTTGAAAACTATTAATGATATAAAAGAGAATTATTACAAAAATTAACTCATTAATAACTATAGGCCTCCATGGTCAATTTCTTGGGTAATAGCAAAGGAGAAAATTATTATTTTTAATATATAAAGTTTTTATTTAAGCACCATGATTATAAGCATGATTGTAGATGGGTTTCAGTCATAAACAGAATACCTCCCTTCACCATGCCAACCTCCAATTCCCACCCCTTCTCCCCCACCTTTGCCTATATGAATCACCACTAAGTGAAGACAAAAGAAATGATAATACATTTTATATCATGGATTGGAAAGTTGAACATTGCTAAAATGAACAAACAATTAAACTTACTGTATACATTCAATGCAGTCACCATCAAAATATCCATGTATTTAGGAATGTGGATCAGTTATTGAAGAATTATATAAGAACTGATAAACTACATATTATCTTAAAAATCTCACATTAGTCATACTATTAGACAAACTTCTCATATATTCAATGCAACACTATTCATGATAGTTAATATTTGGAAACAAGCCAAGTGTCCAGTACTCGCTTCGGTAGCACATATACTAAAATTGGAATGATACAGAGAAGATTAGAATGGCTTTGTGCAAGGATGACACGCAACTTCGTGAAGTGTTCCATATTAAAAAAAAACAAGTGTCCAGAAAAGAAGAATAGATAATGGGGCTACTGGACATATATTTATTACATGATTTTTATATGTGATGTATGATATATACACATGTCATTGTTGTGTGCACACACATAATGGAATATTACTCAGCTGTATTAAAAGATGAAGTCTGTGGTTTGTTGCTTTTAGTTAGAAATGGGAGGCTTAAAATTGTGTAAAATTAGTAGAAGAGATAAGGAGAAAATACCAAATGATTTCACTTATGGGAAAAGTATAAAGATATATAATAATAGAATGAAAATGGCCAGTGATAATTTATCTTGTGAGTGAGTGAACCTGAATTTACAAAGTGGAGTAAGATTGGAATAGAAATGTTTTCTATGTAGTTATGTGTTGTTATTAAAATGGTGTGTATAGGGGACGGACTAGGTGGCGCTAGAGGTAAGGTATTTGCCTTGCAAGCGCTAGCCAAGGAAGGACCGTGGTTCGATCCCCCTGGGTCCCATATGGTCCGCCCAAGCCAGGGGCAATTTCTGAGCACTTAGCCAGGAGTAACCCTTGAGCATTAAATGGATGTGGCCTAAACAAAACAAAACAAAAATGTGGTGTGTATGGTAAAACAGCATTATTTTTAGAAGCAGCATTTTAAACCAGAACATCTTAATTACAAAAACAAAAAGTGATGGCCACTATCATAAAACATGTAGAATGTCTTCATGTAAGTTTCTAAATGATTGGAATCTTTTTCTGTGATAAGTAACAGTCCTAACCTTTAAACTAATCTGGCTATACTATTCTCTGGGCTCTGGAACTGCTTTTGGTGGGGATTAGAGGAGTATATGTAGATATGATATTGAACCTGGGTCAGCCACTTTTTATGTAAGTGCCTAATCTGCTTTGCTCTCTCTAGCTTCTCTATGACATACGTTGATAACTACACTGAACTCTAATATATTGGTTTTTAAATTGATTATAAAAATAAATGAAATATTTCTATTTTACAGTGTGATTTATTAATCTATTTTAGTCTTCTTATAGACAATTGTAATTTAGAATTTTCTGAAATCGGGCCGGGCGGTGGCGCTGCATTAAGGTGCCTGCCTTACCGCGCTAACTTTGGACGGACCACGGTTCGATCCCCCGGTTCCCATATGGTCCCCCGTGCCTGCCAGGAGCGACTTCTGAGCGCATAGCCAGGAGTGACCCCTGAGCGTCACTGGGTGTGGCCCAAAAACCAAAAAAAAAAAAAAGAATTTTCTGAAATCAAGTTATTTCTCCAGTGAAGAAAAAAATAATAAGGCATGATCTGAATTGGTATGAATTATGCACAGTTAGCTGTTTCTTATTCTTTCTTGTATTTAAGTGGATATTAAAATATATCAATGTTTGGATAAAGAGTACAGCAAAAAATATGTAGTATACACATCAAATTTGATTTTAAGATCCATAATTTCTTATTTTAAAGCAAGTTTTCCTCAAGGATTTCTAACTATATACTGTGGAACAGAAGTAACCAAGTTAAAAATACACTTTTTATTTGCAAGTATAATTATAACTTTTGAATTTCTCTTGGTTAATTTTCTCATAAGTGGAGGAAAGGGTAAGGGCAAGGTTAAGAATATCCTATTTATAATTATCTAAATTTACAAATATTATGCAAGAACATGTATTAACCCTTCATTGGACATAATGCATACTGAGAAATTTAAATAGGAAAATTCTTTCTGTCCTATATTTATGTCATCATTGAGTCACAGATCAACACTTTCTCCTCATAATATCATTGTTTTCTGACAGTGCTCTACTCTGTTATACTCTGCTCAGACACAGAATTGTTAATATCAGAGTGAATTCAACTTAAGGTGTTAGCTGGCAAAAGTCACTCCTAGAAACATCTATGTCTCTGACATGGTAGAATGGTTGAATTTATGGAAGAGGTTTAAAAAGTTGACTCCATGGCTGACATTTAAAGAAATCCAGCACAAATCTAAAATTCAATTCCTGTACTAACTGCAAGTCAATGCTAAAGTTTTTCAGTATGCTACTTAAAACAATTATAAATACCATTTATCAGAGTATTGATTGTGTACAAGGAAGTAAACCTTTAATTTTATAATATATTGATTATCAATAAGTACTCTAACACTTTGTGTTAGTGCACTCCATATCATTTCTGTGCATTCATGTTTCAGAATTAGAAGGCCTGTTAAGACAAAAGCAATCACACATTGTTTAGCTAGGTGAAGAGAACAAATCATTACAACATTGTCTACACAAGTTTGTATAAACTCGATATACTTCAACATTGAAAACTAGAAAATAATAAAAGATCTGTTCTTGCTAACAATGTCATTTGTACATTTTTAGATCTATTTTTAAATGAATGTATACATATTTTATTGAAGTAACCTTCCAAGGATTAATAAATCATGTATACATAAATTCTAAAATAAACCTTTACCTAGACAGAAACTTCTTTTATTTTTGTCATCTTTTACTCTAATGAATTTTATTCTATATTCTTAAGTTAAAAAGTGCTTAGTAGTGTATCCTACATTTTTCAAATTAAACTAAATAATGTCAAAATAAATATTTTTCATTGAGATAAAATTAGTCAAAAATTAAATGTTTTAGGCTTCTTCTGTTTCTTCACATATAACTACCAACAAGAGACAAATATTTACACTGCAGTTAATTGAACTCCTCCTTTAATCTGCCACTCCTTTAATTCTGATATCCTAAATTTAGTACTCAGGTTCCTACTGTTAGTTTCAATTTAAATTTTCTATGTATTTGCTTTGATTTTTCTATATCTCCCATGATAGTGCTATCTCATATGTGTTCTCCTTAGAAATAGATTCTCCATTTTTGTACATTGTCCCAAAAAACAAGATTACATTTTTATTTGTTTGTTTTTGCTTTTTGGGCCACACCCTGTGATACTCGGGGGTTACTACTGCCATGCACTCAGAAATCTTTCCTGACTTGGGGCCCATATGGAATGCTGGGAGATCAAACCAAGGTTCATCCTATATCGGCGTGAGCAAGGCCAAAGCCCTACCGCTGTGCTAACACTCCAATCCCAAGATTACATTTTTTAAGTATACTTATACAGTATATTTGCAAATATACAGTGTATTTATAGAGTATCTTTACTTTATAAGATATAGGATATATAATATGTATTTTACTTAGTGTATAGTATATCATATATACTTATATTATACTTCTTTAATAACCTCATCTTTGGGTCTCTTTGATTCTTCCTAGATGATGGCTATTCTAATTAGTGGTAGTATTATTATAAATGATAGCCAATTATTGTGTATGTGTTTTATGAATATATACATTGTAATAAAACTACTTAATCCTAAACAAGATCAATTATTACTTAGAAATTTCCTTAACAAAGTATTACACTGGGTGTGTGTGTCAGCAACACCATATAATTTTCAATTTTCTAGATGATATATATATGTATATATATTTGTGTGTCAGTAATGTTTATTCTTTCTCAAGAAAGTATTGTACTGAGAAAATAAGAAAATAAAATCTACTTAAGCAGTGAGATAACTCAGGTACTGGAATGTATGCTTTTTGTGCATGAAACTCAAGTTCATTCCTATCATTACTGCCCCAATCACTGAAAGTGACTTCCAACCACAGAGTCAGAAATAACCCTTGAGTACTGCTGGGTGTGGTCCCCAAAAGAAAAGTGAAACAAAATAAAAGAAGTTCTCTTCTATTCCAGTTATTACCCCACCTTTTGCCTAAAAATGTATAAATATAATAAGAGTTAAAATTGATTGTTGTATCTCGGTAGTCAATCAACAGATATTTCAAGAGCAGAAATAGTTTTAATCGTGTTATATAGACAGATGTCTATATAAAATATGCGACACTTAAGATAAATAGTTTTAAGTTGAAGAATAATTAATCTTGAAGTACGAGAACTTGAAGAACCATTTTCACACATAGTTTATCCTAAATAGATCTGGTAATTGGGGTGACAGCCTCTGATATTTTAATTGGCTTTAAAAAGAAAGAGTGTTTTTCATATATTTATGAAATGAGGTAGCTCTGCAATTTGGACTAAAATTCCCACAGAAGTTAGGTATCTACACCCACAAAAATTGGCTGATTGAGGAGATATACTTTTGATATTTATATTTTGGACAGGTAGCTCCCATGTCCTTTTAACTATACAACCTTTGTAACCAAGATCAAAATATATGCAGTTTCATAAAATATTTACATACTTTCAAAGTATCAAAGAAGAAGCTTGCACTGGGGCATGAGACATAGTGGGTAAGTTGCCTGCCTTGCATGTGGCCAGATCGCGTTTGATACCAAACGTTTCATATGGCCCCCTGATGGTCACTGCCAGGAGTAATTCCTGAGTACAGAGCCAAGAGTTAGTTCTGAGAACTGCAGGGTATGATAATAAAGCAAAAGCAAGCAAAGTAAAAGCTTACACTGCAAGTCACTAAATTAAAGACTCAGAAAATTGAAGAGGAGACACCTCCCTTATGTAAAAGATAATTAAACCTCTTTCCTTGAATTTAGTTAACTAATTGACTAATTTGTGAGAGTCTCTTCAGTGAAAGTCTTGACTGTTGAGGTGAAAGTTTCAATGAGAGAACTGGTAAATGAGATTGTATTTAGTGCCAAGAATCAGTGAGCCAAACCAACAATGCTCAGGGACCTCCAAGGTCCAAACCAGCAGTGCTCAGAGAGAATACAGTTCAGATTCAAGTTGTGGTCAAACGCTTGAAAAATATGAGTCATAAATCCAATATTATCTGTCTCCTTTTATTTATTTATTTATTTGGTTTTTGGTTTTTGGGCCACTCCCAGTGATGCTCAGGGGTTACTCCTGACTATGTGCTCCAAAATTGCTCCTTGCTTGGGGGAACATGTGGGAAACCGGGGGATCGAACCGCAGTCTGGTCTGTCCTAAGGCAGGCACTTTACCTCCAGCGCCACTGCCCAGCCCCCTGTATTTACTTTTAATGTAAAATACAGAGGAAAAAAATTTGCTCCAGTCTCTATTCATCACTTGTGAGTGACCATAATTCTATCTCAAATGTGGGCATATTATGAGTTCTTAAAAGTTAAGAATTAGCCATGTGACCCCAGGTCCGAGTGGTGAGTGGACCGGTGAGTCCCTGCTCCCAGCCTGGGCACCTTTGGCCCACCCGCCACTGCCCCTCCCTGTCCCTCATCCTTGGGACCACAGGCCAGAGTGGAGAGCAGACCTGGTGAGTCCTTGCTCCCAGCCTGGGTGCCTTTGGTCCACCCACCGCCATCCTCCCAGTGCCTCATCCCTGTGACCCCAGGCCTGAGTGGAGAGTGGACCCAGTGAGTCCCTGCTCCCAGTCTGGGCATCTTGGGCCTCTCTGTCACTGCCCCACCCAGAGCCTCATCCCTGTGACCGGAGGAGAGGGATGCTCGCCAGAGGGCAGGAGAAGGAACCTGAGAGCACCATAGGTGGCGAGGTGAGGGAAAACACGCCAGAGAGGCGGCAGATGGGAAAGAGGTACCGGGAAGGTCATGGGGTTCTTTGGAGGGTCACCATAACAGGTACACCCAGGACCCTGAGAACTGAGTGGGAGGCCAGAGGAAGCTTGGAAACTTTCGCCAACCAGCCACCGTGCCATAGGCAGGCCGGGGTGTCAGAGAGTGAGGAGGAGCAGTGAGTGAGGGTCAAAAAGGAAGCACAGGCTGACCCCAAGTGAGAGAGGTGACCCATCTAGGCCCAAAGGTGCCCTTTGTCACTGTGACCAGGAGCAGAACTACACTGTCTCACAGGAAAAAAAGGTGATCCTCCAAGCTGGTCTAGACTACTGGGGAGGGCCGAGCGAAGAGACCCAGCCCCAATACTCAAGTGGCAAAAGTAATCTGACTCAGAAGACACTGCACCCTAAGCCACACCAATATAAGCAAAGAAATATGGGTAGATCTAAGAAGACCCCAAGTCCAGGGGATATGGAAAGTATCCCTAATAAATTTCCAAGTTCTCCACACACAGACCAAACAAAAGATCTTAAAATAGCCATGAAGAATGAAATGCAAGCCATATTAAAAGAAATGCAAGAAACACTAGCCAGCGAATACAAGAAATCCATGGACAAACAGATCAACCAACTAAAAAAAGAAATGTTACAAAACATGAGACTCCATGCAAACAGAATTAAAGGAATTACATACAACCATAGAAAGCCAGAAGAGCAGAATCGCACAGCTTGAGAATCATATAGAACAACTCAAAGATAATCTGCAAACAAAAGACAACAAAGAAGCCAACAGAGAAATAGAAGGTAAAGCACTGGAAGTAAAAGTCAGTATCTAATGAACAAAGACAAAATAAACAATCTAAGAATTGTAGGTATACCAGAAGGGGAGGAAACAGTGAAAGGAGAAGAACAATTAGTCAGAGATATAATAGCGGAGAACTTTCCCACCCTCTGGAAAAACACATCTGAGCAAATCCAGGAGGCAAGAAGAATCCCCAACATTATAGACCCTAACAAACCAACACCAAGACACATAGTAACACAAATGGCAAGAAACAAGGAGAAAGACGACCTACTTAAAGCAATAAGGGAGAAAAAAAACCCTCACATACAAAGGAAGGAACATTAGAATCAAATCAGATCTCCCATATAAAATCATCCAAGCAAGAAGACAGTGGAACAACATATTTAAATGACTGAATGAAAAAAATGCTCAACCTAGAATCCACTATCCAGCGAAACTCTCATTCACATGGGAAGGAAGACTAAAATCATTCTCAAACAAAAATGAACTCGCATTATTTGTGCAAACAAAACCGATCCTAAATGACCTACTCAGAGACAAATTACACAATCCAAACCCCCGATTGTAACAAAAACCACCCTAAACAACATAACTACACAACAGATATCTCTGTCAATAATCTCCTTAAATGTTAATGGTCTAAACTCTCCCATTAAAAGACACAGAATAGAGAACTGGATTAGAAAACATAAACCAGATTTTTGTTGCCTACAAGAAACACACATGCAAGTACAGGATAGGGACAGGCTTAGAATAAAAGAATGGAAATCAATTATCCAGACCAATGGACATAAAAAAAAAGCAGGGACAACCATTCTGATATCAGACCAAATTGCATTCAACCTCAGGAAAGTGATCAGAGACAAAGAGGGGCACTACTTACTGATCAGGGGAACAATAGACCAAGAAATGCTAACACTGGTTAATATCTACGCACCTAATGCAGACCCAGCAAAATATGTATGGCAACAGCTTACAAAACTGGAGAAACACATGAAAGGGAATGTGATAGTAGTTGAAGATTTTAATACCCCACTATCATCACTGGACAGACCCACCAGACAGAAAACCAACAAAGTATAAGAGCCCTAAATGGAGCACTAGAAGAAATAGATCTAATAGACTTATATAGGACCCTCCACCCACATACAAAGAAAGTAGACTACACATTCTTCTCAAGTCCACATGGAACCTTCTCCAGAATAGACCATGCCTTAGGTTGCAAATCTAATGTGCATAAGATCACAAAGATAAGGATCATAAGAAGCACTCTGTCGGATCACTATGCAACAGAGGTCAAAATTGACTGTAAAAAGAAGCAATGGAGAAAATCCAACACCTGGAGATTAAACAACATGCTGCTCAAAAATAGCTGGGTCAAAGAGGTACTCAAGGAAAAAATAAAAAGATTTCTTGAGACAAATGACAATGAAGAAACAACTTGTCAAAACTTATGGGACACAACAAAAGCAGTAATCAGGGGGAAACTCATAGCAATACAATCCTATATCAGGAAAGAGGAAAATCACAAATGTAACAGTTTAAAGGAGCACCTTAAGGAGCTGGAACAACAGCAACAAAGAAACCCAAATACAATCAGAAGACAGGAAATAATAAAAACCAGAGCAGAAATAAACAACATAGAAACTAAGAAAACAATACAGAAAATAAATGAGACCAAGAGTTGGTTTTTTGAAAGAATAAACAAGATAGACAAACCACTGGCAAGACTCACCAAAAAAAGAGGGAAAACACCCAAATAAGCAGAATCACAAATGAAAGGGGAGAGATTTCAATAGAACCCCAAGAAATTCAACACATCATGAGGGCATATTATGAACAACTATTTCAATTAGGCTAGAGAACCCAGAAGAAAGTGACAGATTTTTGGAAAAATACCAGCTTCCAAGACTAGAAAAGGAGGATTTAGAAACCCTAAACAGGCCAATCACCTCAGAGGAAATCGAAACAGTAATTAGGAAACTTCCCAAGAACAAAAGTTGAGGCCCAGATGGTTTTACAGGTGAATTCTATCAAATTTTCCAAGAAGAATTACTTCCACTGATTCGTAGGCTCTTCCACACCATTGAAGATACAGGAATCCTTCTCAATTAATTCTATGAGGCTAATATAACTCTGATTCCCAAAGAGGGCAAAGATAGCATGAGGAAAGAAAACTACAGACCAATCTCACTAATGAACATAGATGCAAAAATACTCAACAAAATATTAGCGAACAGAATACAGCACGACATCAAAAAGATTATACACCACGACCAAGTGGGCTTCATCCCAGGGATGCAAGGATGGTTCAACATATGCAAATCAGTCAACATCATAAACCACATCAATAATAAAAAAGACAAAAAACACATGATCATATCAATCAATGCAGAGAAAGCATTTGACAAAATCTAACACCCATTCATGCTGAAAACACTAAGCAAAATAGGTCTGGAAGGAAACTTTCTCAAGATAGTTACAGCTATCTATAAAAAGCCCACAGCCAACATTATCCTTAATGGTGAAACACTGAAAGCATTTCCACTAAGGTCAGGAACCAGGCAAGGATGTCCACTTTCTCCACTCTTATTCAACATAGTCCTGGAAGCAATAGCAATCAGACAAAAGAAGATAATCAAAGGAATTCAAATAGGGAAAGAGGAACTCAAACTATCTCTTTTTGCAGTTTGACATGATGATATACATGGAAAACCCTAAAGCGTCCACAGTAAAACTCCTAGAAAAAATAAACCAATACAGCAAAGTGGCTGGTTGCAAAGTAAATACACCAAAGACAGTAGCATTACTCTATACAAATAATGAAGTAGAAGAGAGATAAATTAAGACTACAACTCTATTTAAAATAGTACCAAAATGGGGGCTGGGCGGTGGCGCTGGAGGTAAGGTGCCTGCCTTGCCTTGTGCTAACCTAGGACGGACCACGGTTCAATCCCCCGGTTCCCCATATGGTCCCCCGTGCCTGCCAGGAGCGACTTCTGAGCGAATAGCCAGGAGTAACCCCTGAGTGTCACCGGGTGTGGCCCAAAAACCAAAAAAAAAAAAAGTATCAAAAAACATCAAGTATCTAGGAATCAACCTTACATGGGAAGTGAAGGACTTACACCAGGCAAACTTCAAAACACTTCAGAAAGAAATTGAAGAAGATCTGGGGAAATGGAAGAACATCCCATGCTCATGGGTAGGTAGAATCAACATAATCAAAATGACAATCCTACCCAAACTCCTATATAGATTCAATGCAATCCCAATCCAAATTCAGACATCATTCTTCAAAGAATTAGAACAATCAATCATAAAATTTATCTGGAACCACAAAAGACCCAGGATAGCCAAACACATACTAAAAAACAGGAAGCTGGGTGGCATAACCTTACCTAACCTGAAGCTATACTATATAAAGCCACAGTGATCAAAACAGCATGGTACTGGTACAAGAACAGAGCCTCAGACCAGGGGGTTAAAACAAAACTCCCAGACATAAGGCCCCAGATATACAGTAAGCTGATATTCGACAAAAGAGCCAAGAACTTGAAATGGGACAAAGAAAGTCTTTTCAACAAATGGTGATGGTACAACTGGAAAACCACATGTAAGAAACTCAAAATTGACCCATACCTCACTCCTTATACAAAAATCAACTCAAAATGGATCAAAGACCTCGAAATTAGAGCCGAATCTATAAAGTTTATAGAGAATAAAATAGGTAGAACACTCAAAGACCTATATATCAATAAGGTCTTTGAGAATGGAGCACCTAAACAAATGGGACTATGTCAAACTAAAAAGCTTCTGCATGACAAAAGAAACCCTACCTAACACAAGAAGACAGTTAACTGACTGGGAAAATATATTTGCACCCACAATATCAGATAAAGGACTGATATCCAGAATTTACAAAACACTCAGAAAACTAAACCTCCCCAAACCAAATAAAGCCATAAAAAATGGGAAGATGAAATGAATAGACACTTCTCTGAAGCAGACCGAAAGATGGCCAACAAACACATGAAAACATGCTCACCTTCACTCATCATTAGGGAAATCCAAATAAAGACAACAATGAGATACCACCTTACACCAGTGAGGATGGCTCACATCAAAAACAATAGGAACAATCTATGTTGGCGGGGATGCAGCATGATCTCATCCACTGCTGGTGGGAATGTCCCCTAGTCCAACCCATAGGGAGAACAGTCTGGAGAGTGCTGCTCAAAGAACTCAGAATTGAGCTACCATTTGACCCAGCAATTGCTCTCCTAGGTATCTACCCTCAAGATGGAAGGACATTCATTCCAAAGTATGTGTGCACAACACTATTCATAGCAGCAATTTGTGTAATAGCCATGTCTTGGAACCAACCTCGATATGTAACAACAGATGAATGGATCATTAAGATGTGGCATCTATACACAATGGAATATTACATGGCAGTCAGAAATGATATAATCACAGACTTTGCAGCAATGTGGATGGACCTAGAACATATTATGTTAAACAAAGTAAGCCAGAAGATGAAAGATAAACACAGAATGATAGCACTATTATGAAGTATCTAGAACATTCACCTTATATATAACAAATACTCAGGGCAGAAACTCCAAACACGGTAGCAGTCAACATATACCAGAGAGCAGCACCCAAAACATATGAAAGAGGATCAACACAAACTCCGGACTATGCATTGTGCCACACATATACACACATACACACAAACACACACACACACACACACACAAAACACAGCAACAGCAGAAACAGCAGTATAGATAGACCAGGTAAGTAACCAGCCTTCTACTATAAAGACCCATAATAAGCCTTTAGGGATCTTATGGAAGCACTCCATAATAATATCTTTCAATGCCTTTATCTTTCTACACTCAACCTCTCAACTCTTCTGTCCACAGGCATTCGTGGATGCAAAGCACGGACAAACCAAGAATGCGTCTCGGGGCTCAATCACACGAGATACCATACCCAGATTGCACCATGAAAATGCCCCAATAAAACTCCTTTAACACACCCTTTATCTCTAGGTTACACCTTCATATAGGACCAGAAGCACGAGATCACCCAGACCATCAAAGCAGCGACTGTGACCTACAGACTTATACTACAGGCTCTACTCATTGAACACACTCAAACTAACATTCCCTTGCTCTTTTCTCTACTCTTCTCACTACTGTTTTTTTTCTTCTTATTTTTCTCTATTTTTCTGTCCTTCCCTTCTAATTTAATTTCTCTTTTTTTCCTGCCCCTTCCATATGCTTTCCCCTTCTCCCCCCTTTGAAAACTTGACCATCCCTCCACCCCTCACTCCCACCCAAATTCTTCAACTTATTAAAACTCTTCATCGTCAGTCCCCAAACCAATAGGCATCAAGAATGACCTTCTACCCCTGCGATCCAGTGCCCAGCACCCAAGCGAAGGGACAACCAGTCAAACCCTCACAAGAAAAGGCAATCAACTCCCCTCCTGACTCATGCTGCGTGATCCTCCTTACCAACCCTTCTTAACATAGACAGTTACTTGAAACCGGACTTAGCTCTACAAGTATCCCCCAATGCATGAACTCCTCCCAAGTTCTCCCTATCGCAAACCTTTTGCAAATCTCAAGAAGGTCAGGTTGGGAGATGAAAAGGCCCCCGGGAACCCACATCCACAAGAAAATCTCAAAAGACAAAGGGGAAACCTATACTACTATCATAAGTATCAGACATGCATTACACTACTTCTTTACATGCTTTACCCTAAATGCAAGACACTCTCCTGCATCACCTGGTGGCTCGAGCTAATTTAATTTAATTTAATTTTATTTTATTATTCTTTTTTTTTTTTTTGGTTTTTGGGCCACACCCAGTGACGCTCAGGGGTTACTCCTAGCTATGCGCTCAGATGTCGCTCCTGGCTTGGGGGACCATATGGGAAACCGGGGGATCGAACCGCGGTCCATCCTAGGCTAGTGCAGGAAAGGCAGGCACCTTACCTCCAGCATCACCTCCCGCCCCCTAATTTTATTCTTATTATTTATTTTTATTTTTTATTATTATTTTTTATTTTTATTTTTTTTTGTGTGGTTTTTGGGTCACACCCGGCAGTGCTCAGGGGTTTCTCCTGGCTCCATGCTCAGAAATTGCTCCTGGCAGGCACGGGGGGACCATATGGGGCACCGGGATTCGAACCAATGACCTTTTGCATGAAAGGCAAACGCCTTACCTCCATGCTATCTCCTGGGCCCTATTTTTATTTTTATTATTCTTTTCTTTTCTTTTTTCTTTACTTCATGTGGTAAAAAACCTTTTTCTCTTTTTATATATATTTATATAAAAATTTGAGCACATTTTTTTGTTTCTATTTTTATCTTCCTTGGGGGTATGACCTGTTTTAATTTCCTTCTCTCTCCACCCTCAAATGCACCGGGAAGATAATGTAACACCTTTTCTCCCTGCAAAGGCACACTAAAAAAAGGGGGGGAGGAATCTATAAAACTGAGCTCTTATTCATTAGAGATAAGAACTCATACTTGTTTACAATACAGGGGTACCTCCTACCTTGTAAACATGTCACATGGACCCAACTTAGACCACAGGTTATCAGACACCAACCATCCAGCCTTAAACCCTGGATCACAATCATAGAAATGACATACTTCATCACAGGAAACAAATCCCAACTGAGACATCCATAATAGTGCTTGGACACCAGCAAGTGCCAGCCCTATTATGAAATACCCTGACAACAAGGAAAATGGGATGAACTCGACCTAAGAGCAAGTTATCCTACCTCACCAGCTAACGATAAGATAAAACCAGAAGACTTGTTACCCTTTGGTCTATCCGTATGCCAAGACCGTGATTAATAGAGGACTGGTTGACAGAACCATGGCCAGACTGTATGTATACTGGGACCAATAAAAAAAAGCCCTACTCTAGGGTGAGAGCTACAACCTACATAACAACTATGATCCCCCTAGTTCCAGAGATCTGTCTGAGACTATTTCAACAGAAGGGGATTCCTGGAAACGTAAGGAAAGACACTATCCCAGGCCCCTCCTTATGACCAGTGCAAAGACCAGGTCTGCCAATCACAGAAGATGGATTAAAACGACACTAAGGGAACAGAACTTCTAGAACCAGAGAGAAAGACATAAGCAGAAGTTCAACTCCTTGGATAGTGTAGATGCCAAGACTCCAGATACAGACGTTTGATTTTATCACTCAGGATACAGCAGAAATCTCCTATACAAAAGCACCTGAAAGGAGTCTATAGTCAATCCCGTGACAATATATGGCAAGGGTGGAGAAACCCTGTATCTCTTAGGCAAAGGAAGTTCCTTTCGAATGACCCCAATATTTACTGTGCATCTGCAGAAGGGGAAAAAAAAGCACAAAACAATCTTCTTTTATTATCATTATTTGCATAACTATCTTTTATTGGGCTCATTATTGTGGATTGATTATTGAAGTGGATGTCTCCATGTATATGTATATTTATTTATTCTCTTCTTTTCTTTTCTTACATTTACTGCCACATTTCTATCTCAATACCATGGCCTGTATACGGTATTTTTTCTTTTCTTTTCTTTCCTTTTCTTTTCCTTTCTTTCTTTTTTTTTTTTTTTTTTTTTTTT
>PVKC010007252.1:0-29789 GCA_004027635.1 Crocidura indochinensis
ACACACACACACACACACACGCATGGAGAGAGAAAAGGATTTTCAGGAGGTCCTCCATGTTTACTAGAAAGCTGCCGGCTCCAAGACGATCCAGAAACTTAAGAGAGACATCCTCTCCATCAAGTATTAAATATGAGGGAACTAGTCACACCTGGAGGTGGGACCATTTGTTCCCACCACCAATCCAAGGTGCTACTGATTCCAATCAATGAGTAACAAGGCATATTTTAAGTAAGGTAAAAGTGGATCAATGCCAGTTATCCCACACTATACACTGAAGAACTTACATAATAACAAAGATTTTTGTCTACACTTAAGCCATGAGCACCACTGGGTGTGGCTAAAGAAAACATAACAATAATAATACATTAATTAGGGAATATAATCATAACTTACTTTCCTTTCAGCTTTTGTCCATGTGTCAAAAGAACTGCTTTTATTAAAAATTATAGGTTCATGTGAATGTATTATAATATTCATTCCTTGCTTTCTTTTTCACATTCAAACAAAAATAGGTTGTCATGTTTAATGGAATACACATTCATATTTTTCATCATAGAATGAAAGTATGAGTGAACTTCACAGATTTCTAAATCAGTTACTATTATCTTGCATTGCTTTTCATTTTTAACGCACATGTTTCATTGAAATATTCCTATAAATGTGCAATTCAGAACAATATATATTGATTTTAATTAATGGAATGATACTAGTTTTCTATAATTTTTGTTTGTTATATTTTATTTTGAAAATTTACAGATCTATATTTTATATTACTGTACTTCTGAATTGTCTATGATTTGTATTTTAAATTAATCTCTGTAGTATACTTATGCATATCTCTTTGAGTATGTTATTTTTGATTAATCACTTTGGGATCTTGTTACCCTATATACTTGATTGTCTTTGATTTGTTTCTGTCTAGCCTTCAAAATGTATCTGTGAATTTTCTGAGATCTTGGATAAAGCTCTCTCATCCAGGGATAGAAATATTTGCATAAGCTTCTCTTAAGTGCCTGGGAACTGTGCCAGGTCTGGAACAATTTAAATTATTTACTTGATGATATTAGGTTCTCTCAATTGAGACAAATCTGGATTGAAATTTATCCAAGAACACATCATTTTCCATGTTGATAAAATTAACTTTTATAATACCATGAAGCAAAATATTTATTTACTGACATATCATCACTAATTTGAAATGTTTACCTTTGAAGGTGTAATATTTGTGAAAAGGTCCATTAGAATATTCCTGATGGACCTTGTGTATGTTTCTCTCATGTCAGCAATAAAAAACAAAGTTTTTGTTCAGCATATAAGACATTGCTTTGGGAGTCTGGAGACTACAACAGAGGCTTTGAAACTCTGCCGTTTATACTTATTTCCATTGAGCCTAAATTTTTCCTTTGTTAAATCTATAATTATGGGTTTCATTATTTTATTTTGATGCAAAATAATTTTATTAAAATTGACTTAGATATGTGAGGGAAAAGAGAACAAGTTCAAGAGAGAATATGGGCTTTAAGAAGAGCAAAATTATTTGTATTATTTAAGAAAGTTTATATATATATTGTCAGAAATCTACATCATCTTATAAGTCAATGTTTCTTAAATATATTTTATAATAACACTGCTTATGTTAGTAACACAAAATTTAACTTAATTTTGTTTTGGGGCAACAGCAAGCAGTGCTCATAGTTTACTCTTGGTTCTTCACTCAATAATTTGTGCTGGAATCAGGGGAACATATGTGATGCTTAGAATTAAAACTCTGGCTGATATATTCATGGCATGTGCCATACCTACAGTACTGTCTCTCTCTGACATCAAGAAAAATGATGAAAGATATAAAAATCTGAATGAAAAGATAGTTATTGGATAAATGTAGGTTAGTTATCTATGTTTCAGACATGAAACTGTTTAAAAGATAACAAAATGAAGAAAGTCATTTTTTTATTTGCCACAAAAGGTTTTTGAAAATAGAGGTAGAAATAAAACAAATATTTATGAGGTGTGGTGTTGGATGGGTTGCATAATCCTCAGAGATTCTCAAAACTTAAACCTGGTTCTATGTTCAAGGCTCATTCCTTGCACAGCAGCTGTGGAGATCATTCAGGGTATCAAGGATATATACCTGATCAGCTAAGTACAAGCCAAGGCCCTGCCAAGGTACTATTACTTCAGCCCATATTGACAATTAAAAAAAAATAGAATAAATAAAATTTTAGATCCCTATTTAAAAATCAATAGATGTAGGTATGGATGTAACTAGGTGGGAGTACAAATGTCTTGCATGTGTGAAACATTGCAGTTTGATCCTAAAATCTTGAATAAAAGAAAAAATGATGAAAGCAGCAGAAGAAATAACACAGAGTATAATATATCAAAACTTCTAGAGAAAAGATTAATGTGAGCACGGATCCTCAAAGTAAGGAGAATAAAATTAACCTTAATGAGGAAACCTATCTTTCCATGAATCTTAAATAATATGCTCCTAATCTGTTCTACCATTTAATTATGTATAATATATGTAAGCAATTAGCTATTAATTCATTTAGTACTCTAGTCTGATGTTAAAATTTTCTCCTCCTTTTAGTTTTTTTGGGTGCATTAATCACATTGCTTGCATTTTATTTTATTTCATTCCATGTGCATTTTTATTCACAAAAGCAAAGTTCAGTAGTCACTAGAGAAAAATAATTGAGGATACAAAGTTAGTCTTTATCATGCAATTAAAAAAAAAGGACAACAGTTTCAGTCTTCATTTACTTTGAGATCATTGCCAGAGAATCCTCTCTCTCTTTTTTCCTTTTGTTTTTGGGTCACACCCGGCAGTGCTCAGGGGTTACTCCTAGCTCCATGCTCAGAAATCGCCCATGGCAGGCACAGGGGACCATATGGGATTGCAGGATTCAAACCACTGTCCTTCGGCATGAAAGGCAAACGCCTTACCTCCATGCTGTCTCTCCGGCAAGATCATTGACAGAGAATCCTATCTAATACATAAGTGTAGAAAAAACTAAATTTATAATACATCATGATCAAAAATGTAAAGATCATAACTTGTCAAATGCTTTTCTTTATTATCACAAAGCAGTCCAGGTAAATTAGGTTACTAGTTGACAACATTTTCTTTACATATATTGTGCTTCCAGTATCTGTCTTCTTTGATTATTAATGTTTGAAAATTAGATATAAACACAAGAAGCAATTTATACTGATATCTTTATGGTTCAATAAAATACAACTAAGAGCAGTGATATTTTACTGACTTTCATAGTTTGTCTTTTTCTTTGGGGAAAATGGGGTGCTGCCAAAAGAGACAGTTCAGTTAGCACAAAAACAAATAAGAATGTAAGAGGCTGGCTGTGAAAGGATTCATTTTTCATTGCTTTTAGTTTGTTGAAAAAAATTGCTTCTTTAGGACAGATGGATGGAGTGACTGCATAGCAGTAGGGTGTTTGTCTTGCAAATGGCTGACCCAACATAGGCCTGGGTTCTGTCCCCATAATCCCATATGGTTCCCCCCTGAGCCTTCCAGTAGTCATTTCTGAGTGCAAAGCCCAAAGTAACCACTGAGTGCCACTGAGTAACCACTGAGTAACCACTGAGTGCCAAAAATAAAAAATAATAAAAATCCAATATTATAGTCAGAAAAGACATTGGCCTTTTTTATACTCATTGCAAAGTTAATAACAATAGTCCAATTTTCAAACCAACCCACATAACCAAGAACAGATGATTGGTTTAAAACTCATATATATATATTATATATATATATACATATATGTGTATACACACAATGGAATATCTCTCAGCTATAAGACAAGACCATGAAATATGTAGTTTCAGCGTTGAAAACAGATTTTCATGCCAAATGTAGTCATTTAGAAGGATAAAGAGAATAGAATATGTATAATATAAAGGAGCATAATAACAGAATAATAAATGATCAAAAGTATTAGAACTTCAGAACTTGTCTATGGATCAAAGATCACAACAATAGAGAGACATGAGTAAGTGACTATTGATAGTTGAGTAAGTGGTATCAGAGGAGAATTTTGGGAGGAAATCAAATACAGTTGGGGGGGGTGTAGTGTTGGAGTGTTGGCATAAAATCCTACAATTATTCTATTGTAAATTATGTTTCCCTTTAAAAATAAAATTTTTGTTGTTTTTTGGGGGGGCCACACCTAGTGATATTCAGGAGCTACTCCTGGGTATGTGCTCAGAAATCTTTCCTGACTTGGGGGACCAAAGAGATGGAACCGTGGTCTGTCCTAGGTTAGCATGTGTAAGGCAAGTGCCCTATCGCTTGCACCAAAGCACTGGCTCCCAAAAATAATTTCTATTTTTTAAGAAATTAATGAAGTAACAATGTTATTAACATAATACATTATGTCTTTGTACTTGTTGATCATAAAACTCACACAGCAGAGACAGGAGACTTATCGTGGAGCTAAGGCATTTGCCTTGCATGCAGAAGGACTGTGGTTCATATCCCTGCATCTCATATGGTCCCCTGAGCCTTTGAGGAGCTATTTCTGAGCGTAGAGCCAAAAGTAACCCATGAGTGCTGCTGGTGTGATCCAAAAACCAAAACCAAAACCAAAAACAAAAAACAAAAACAAAAAACAAAACACAAAAAAACCCAAACAAAAAAGAAACAAAAACAAAACCACCTCACAGAGCAATCTTGTTATGAATCAGTCTTAATTACTCATGTACAGGTAATATGATATTTATAATGTCCTACTTAAGGTTTCTATATTTATTTTCCTTTGTATTTTTTCCAGTTTTAACCACTGAACCCATGAACTCACACAGTAAGGCAAGAGCTCTACAACTAATCTAAATCCACAGAGAATTTTCTATATGTTTGATGGAAATTAAGTAAGTAATTTTTTGACATTTTTGAACTGAATACATATTTTTATTTAAACTATAATATATCATTATACAAGAAATATTTATTTTAGGAGTCATACCAATTTCATAGTGGGTAGTTTGCCTTGCTTGGGGCTGACTCAGTATCATCCCTGGTATCCCATATTGTCACCTGAGCCTGACAGGGGCACTTTCTGAGTGCAGCAGTGCCACGAATAACCCCCAAGAGCTGCCAGTTATGGTCCAAAGAAAACAAACAATAAAAATAAACATTTATCTAAATTACCTTAATACACTTTTTTTAACTTGAAATCAGAAAAGATGAAGAAGAGGAGGAGGAGAAGGAAATAAGACAAGGAGGAGAAAGAAGATGAAGATGAGAAGGAAGAGGTGAAAAGAGGAGGAGGAAGAGGTGGAAAAAAGAGGAGGAAGAGGCTGAGGGAAATGTAGAAGAAGTAGTTCAAAAAGAAGAAAATAAACAAAAATAAGAAAAGAATAAGGAGGAAGAAGGAAAAAGGAGGAGGAGTACTTAAAGTAATAGAAAGAGGCAAAGGAGGAGTAGGACAAGAATGTTGAGGAGAAATATGAGGAGGAGAAAACTGGAAGCTTAGATAAACTCTAATATCAATTAAATTTAGTTCAAATTATTCATTTTATAATTTTTATATGCTTTGAAAAGAGACATAATGATTCTGACATGTACTACTTTTTCTGGAGGCAAAACTGTTACTAATTACTACATTACATTTCTAGATCTCTGTCGTGTAGATTTTGGTCATGGAATGTATTTACTTTTAAAGATATTTTCATGCAAATGTTCTCCATTTGTAGTCTGTAGCACAACAAACATATGCACACATATACACATATATTACATGTAAGCCGAAAATAAAAATACTTATTCTAGATAAGTTTGGCAACAATTGTCCTTTTTATAATGAAATTGCTAACTTTTAGCCAAAGTATAATATATTGATCTGAATTTAGTTGAAAATCATAAACATATATTTCAGATAAATGCTGATATTTAGAAATGCAGTGACTCAGTTATGATCAATGCCACTCCCAGTTTTTCTTAAGACTTCCTCCTGGTTCTGTTCTCAGGGGTCACTTCAGACTAATGGGACTTGAGGGATAATCTAGAGTGGAGTAAATTGAATCCAGGTCAACCACAAGCAAAACAAGCACCCTCCCTGCTATACTGTCTTTGTAGTCCAGGAAAATAAGGGGGGAAAAAGGGCTTTTAATCTTAAAAGAATTTGGTATTCTTTTTTTTTTTTTTTGGTTTTTGGGTCACACCCGGCCGTGCTCAGGGGTTACTCCTGACTCCATGCTCAGAAATTGCTCCTGGCAGGCACGGGGGACCATATGGGGCACCGGGATTTGAACCGATGACCCTTTGTATGAAAGGCAAACGCCTTACCTCCATGCTATCTCCCGGGCCCCAGAATTTGGTATTCTAAATTAACTTATTATTTGTAAATACATGCTATCTATTCTAAGAATATCTACTCTTTTTAATAGCATTTGTAAAACCTTTTTAAACTGACAATTAATTACATGAATAAACATTTTCCTCAAATGTAATCAATGTTTCCCTATGTTAAATTTTTTCATCAACATTTCTCCTTATATCCAGAATTGGAGAGATAGCACACCAGGTAGGGCATTTGTCTTGCATGCTGCCAACCTGTGTTTGATCCTCAGCATCCCATTATGTTCCCCTGAGCACCACCAGAAATGATTCCTGAGTAAAGAGCCCAGAGTATTCCCTGAGAACAGGTAGGTATAAACAAACAAACAAACAAACAGAAAAACCAGAAATCTTACTTCCAAGTTATATTATTATCTATGGAACCAGAGAATATTTAATAAATAAATAAATGTTAAATTAATCAATGTTCTGATTAAATTGACTTTGTGCACCATATGGACAGTAGAGGATCAAAGTGCGATATGTCCTAGGTTAACCTGTGCAAGGCAAATGCCCTACAGCTTATGCCACCGCTCCAGCCCCTCAGTGTTGTGTTTTAAATAGAAGCACTGTGAATAGAATATACAACAGATGCTTCAAATGTTCCAAAATATATTATATAGAAATAATGATTGATTATAACTTCTTGTATGACCTCACTTCCAAGTTATACATATATAAGTGTACATAAATATATATTTACATGTCATTGAATATAATTGGAAAAATACATAATGAAATTTGGATAAATATATAAATTTTGTTTGCTTTTGTTATGTTTGTTTGAAGGTCATATCCTGAGGCACGCAGGGATTACTCTTGGCTCTGTGCTTAGAAATTACTCCTGACTGGCTTGACTATATATATTTGTCTTCGTCAGTGTGGACAAGGATAAACATTAAAATCTATCTTACAATGTATATCTATATGAAAAATCATTTTTTCAAAACAAAATATATTGTTTCCTATACAGATCAAATTGTTTGTACAATGTAAACTTAATGCCTTTGAAATTGAATTAAATGTGTGTGATTCTCATTTGATGGTCTATTTGCATTGCTTAAAGGAGCTTCAAATTTGGATAAAAAGTATGTCATATATTAAATAAAATGCTATAAAGTTTCTAATAGATAATAACTATTCCATTAGTACAGTATCTGGTCTAGGCTGTAAGATGTTATTGTATACTTATTTTATGAATTAAAAAATGGAAAATAGCTTTGATGATTTGTTACCTTGAAATCTAATACTAAAAAAGAAACCTGTCTTATAAAATGTAAAGTTATGGGAGAATAAATTGGCAGAATGGGCAGTAATTGACAATCAATTCTGATTGTGTCAAGTTATAAATCTGCTCTTCAAATAGATTTCTCACCCTTGAATGGAATGTTGAAATTTCATGTTTATATTTTATTTTTCTCACTATATCGGAACATTAGGTGTTGTCTTAATAGATTTTCAGAATAGTCAAATATATTTCTGATCTGATCAAATTATGGAATTTTATTTATGAGAACATTTATCATCTTGGCAATATATAGACTGAAAATTTCAAAACCTGGGAGCTAAAATATGTAATAAATTGCATTTCTTGAGGTCTCTTATTTACCCTTAACTTAATCATACCTGTTTTTATATCCAAGTGCTTGTTGAAGTAACCTAATTGTGTACTGAGTTTCAAATACAAATGTATTACAGTGTATTCTAGGAGAAGGTTAAATATTTTTGTTCTAGTCTTTATACTTGTCAAAATTATTAGAAATCATTTAATTTGGTGTTGAACTATGGTTTTACCTATAACTTTTAGGAGAACACAGTTTCTAGTGTGTTGTATATTACATATTATTCTACCATAAGTAGTTCAATCTAGTTATTTTTCTGAGTAGAGTTAATAGTACATTGTCTCTGGACTAGTAATATGTTTTTCAGTGGCTGTATTCCAAGATGAATAATTTTCAAGCAATAGCACTAAACTACTAGACAGATTTGGCAGGTAGAGATGTACAATTTACACTGTAAAATATTCTACCTCTATTGTAAAGAAGACTTGCTCTGGGTTAAGAATATATAAATTCAGGCTAGAAAAGTTTCTGCCTGATACTGTTAAGAGCTCTGCAGGAACAATCTAAATATAGAGATACAAGACAAAATATTTTCTACTTCATAGAAAAAAGGATAACTTACGTTTCCCCACCCCAAAATAAAATCTTTGATAGTGCTTAACAATTTATTCTTTCACTAGAATAAAATCGTTATTTTTAAAATTATTTTCTAGCAAAATTTGCAAATTTGAGTTTTAAACATTTGTTATATGTGTGATTAATTCTGAGAAGACAGACAAAGACCAAAAAAAAAACGAAGGGAGGAGAAATATGATACTCTATGCACCACTGGGAGTCATTCCTCAGTATAGGACAGAAGTTAGTTCCGAAAACAGCCTAGTGTGGCTTAAAAACAAAAACAAACAAAAAAGATGATGAATAAAACGGAAAAGGAAAAATTTCAAAACAAGTTAGTCTATAGAAATGAGTGAAATTATTTCATATGTGTACATGAATGAAGGTACAATGAGAGTCTCTGGGTTGAAGGTATGTGTATTTGCAAAAATTTTACCTGCATCTGGATAATTAATCCTAATAATTTTTTTAAAGCATGAGCGGAACATTTTATTTCAGAATATTGCTTTGATAGGGATGAAACTCATGACCTCATTCATACTAAGCACATATACTGCTACTTTTTGTTATTTCCTTAATTCAAAATTCCATGCTTGTTTTAGGCATCCTACATTTAATAGAGAAATAGTAAATAAATGCTAAGGATAATATTCACATTATACATAAAATAACTTGTACTTTTCTCAATGACAAATGATTTTTTCTAGTAAACATTACTTTTAGCATAAAATAATAAATGCTATTAATGTGGAATTGGATCAGTATATTACTATAAATCATTCATATTTTATTTGAAATCACTCTTATTTGTTCTTGTTTGATGAAAACCTTAAAACATAAAGTAGTATAATTAGATTATTTGTTCATAAAGTTAAAATGAATTAACTCTCAGTAGCTTCCAATCCCTCTCATACCCAGATGTGTTAGCTATTTTCTTTTATGTCACGATGTTTATGTAACTTCAGCAGTATGTGGCACTTTATGCTTATTGGTTTTTTAAATTGGACTTAAATTTGCAAATGGTTTGACATATCTTCTTCAGAGTGAGATTTAAAGCAAACATTTTTAATGCAGTTGTACTCAAAAGTGGCACTTTGCAGGGGAAATATATATTCATGTTATTATTTAACACTGTGATTGATGAGTCACTTAATAGGCTTTTGAGTGTTGCTGATAAATATTTTCATGATGGGAAAGGGTCATAATAGGAAATTCTGAGAAACAAAGTAATTAGTATTAAAGAACATGATAGTCTAATATAATATTGGAAGGAAATGATGTGTTACTCAAAAGCAGAATTAAAACATTTTCTCTGAAAAAAAATCAATGGCAATTCTATTTAGGATGACTGCATTTATATGGTGCATAATTTTTATTGAGATTATTATAACATTCCTTTAAGAAAAAGAAAAAAAACAACCTATGTAGAATAAAAGTTATGGGTTATGAGATTACCCCAGGCACCATATCTGAAAACCCAGGCAGACAAGTGTGAAGAAGCAGGGTAGCCACAAAAGATTAATAAAACAAGTCAGTCAGCAGCAAGTCAATGACTGTTTCAAGATCGCTGTGCCTGAGCCAAAAGACAGAACTGCTCTTTCATTATTAAACCAATTTCCAATATCAGGGGTGTAAGGTCAAGAGTAATCCAGGTGGACCTTTACATATCAAAAGAAAGACTTATGGAAAAGAGGAAAATGGGAACACCTTTATTTTGGGTTAATAGATGGATATTGTCCACAAACCCAGTTCAAAAGAACAAATATTTTCTCTAGTAAGATATATTTTGTTAGATTGTCCCACCATTCATCACATAATTACACATTAGACATCAGAAGAAAATTAGTCCCATCACTTGATTCCTTAAAAAATGATTATTTTCCTCTTAAATTTGAAAGCAATGTTGCTTGGAACTTCCAGAGTAAAATATCTGTCTGTGAGTGAAAGTTTTAAATTAGCCTAAGAGATGCAACATTCCTATTGTAGTTATATATTTGCATTTTTATGTTATGATATTTATTGTGTTCATCTTTAATCAAATTTTATTATTCCCAATGCAGCTTTAAAACGTTCAGAACAGGGTTAATAAATGAAAGTAACACCAGTTATTTTATTTTATTCTATTAAATAGACTAGATTATGTGCCATCATGAAGACAAAGCCAGCTTAGACCAAAACTACAAATAAATCAATATTTATATCTGCACTAATATAGACATTGTGAGAATATGCTTAACCTAAGCTATATTTTTCCTCTCACTGATTAGGTTCAAAAATTAGCACAGACACATAGTAAGTTAGAATAAATAAAAAAACTATTACTATTAGAATTATATAGTGGAAATTTAAATATAACACCAAATATTTGGTATGTGATATTTTCAAATAAATAAGTTAGGGTGCAGAGTGATATAGCACTTGCCTTTCCTTGGTTTAACCAGGTTTTGATCCTTGGCATCTCATGGTCCCCTGAGTACTACCAAGAGTTATTCCTGAGTACAGAGTCAGGAAAAAACCCTGAATATTGCCATGTATTGTCAAAAAAGAAAACAAATGTTAATAAGGTAGAGCAATGAGTTTAATTAAAGAGCATCATGAAATTGAACAGAGGGCCTTAGACAGACAAGGCAAATTCTCTACCATTATACTGCATCATGAGCATTTTCTAGCATATTAGAACTTGATGTATGCTTGCATGATAATAAAAAATCCTTACTCAGAGAAAACATATTGGTAATTTGTATAACACAGCAGCAAGTAAAAGTAAATGTGTATAGTATGTTCAGTTCCATATTATGAAGCAAAAGCACTTGTCCATGATACAATGGGATTTGTGTTGTAGCTGAATAATAATGAACTTTGTAAATCCTCTGCTATAGCATGCATGAATATCTAACTAATAAAATTACTATTTATCTGAAATTAATATTTCCATTACATAGTCAGATTACAAAACAGAAATATAAAGATGATGTGATATATATAGCTCTGATTCAAATCATGAAAACAGATATTAAATTATTTTAAATATTTGAACCATACTCATTTATACTTAGGGCTTTTTCCTGTCTCAGAGCTAGAGGATTATTCCTAGAGGGGTTTGAGAGATAATGTGGGTTTACAGGGATCAATTCAGAGTAGCCACCTGCAGAGCAACTTATAAACAGCTCTAACAGCTATCCAATTTCTCCAGCACCAAGATTTTAAACAAATTTTTATTTTTATTTTATTTCATCTACTCAAGAATAAGAATAAGAATTTTAGAAAGTGTAGTTGGAAAGATAGTATGGAGGTAGGGTTTTTGCCTTGCATGGAGGAGAACGGTGGTTCAAGTCTCGGCATCCCATATGCTCCCCAAGCATGAAAGGAGCGATTTCTGAGCATAAAGCCATGAGTAACCCCTGAAAATTTTAGAAAGTGTTACATCATTTTCTCATTCGGGCAGTTAAGAAAAATTATGTAATTCATTCTAAAAACTGCATTATTGTTATAGACAAACCAGTGTTATTTTTTCACTAATTATCATTTCCTTGTTTAATTGCATAATCTTTGAAAATATTTTGAGTTTTATATAATTCCAAAAACAAATAGCACTTTAGCTTTTGTCAGCACTACTATTTTTAATTTGATGACTTCTCTTCTATGCAACAGATTTATAATGACATTTTATATCTTACAATATTTCCATAATAAATATATATATATATTTGCAATAAAATTAGACTACTGATTTAGATATTTTACATGACCCAAAAGTTGAAATCTAAATATCTCTTAGTATATAGCAATCCATGAGAATTATATGCTTCTTTTAGCAAGGTAATACCTAGAAAAATGGATAAAATCTCTGATTTTTAAGAAACCTTGGTCTGGAGTGATATCACAGCGGTAGGACATTTACCTTGCATGCAGATGACCAGGCTGTCAGACCTGCATTTGATCTCCAGTATTACATATCGACACCCCCATCCTGTCAGAGAGATTTCTGAGTACAGAGCCAGGAGTAACTCTAGTGTTGCCAGGTATGGCCCCCAAAACTGCTATTTTATTATTATATACGTATAACATATTATATTGTTATATATTGCTATTTTATATTTTGTTAATTTATATATTGACATTTTAACCAATTGTAACAAAATTTCAGATCAAGTATTTTATATCATCAAAGATATATTGCAAAGAAAGTCATTAAAAATAGATTATGTGAAATGTAAAAATAACTTCACATTGTAAGCAAGTATATATAATCAGTTCTAAAGTACTAGAGGGGAAGTGGACAGCATTTAAGTCCTTTGGTACTTCATGCCACAGCTGTACCTAAACATGGTATGTACTAATGAGGAGTGGTCATAGTAGAAAAACATTTGGATATAACCAACAAAAAATTTGCATAAGAGTATAATCTCTAACTTTACAAATCTCAAATAATTTTTACAGTCCATAATGTGGAACTAAGATAGATAATCAGAAAAGTATTCACAAAAAATACCGATAGTCATCCTGAGCTAATTCATTATTTTTTTTCATTATCAAAACTTAAAGAATTATAGGTGTTCTTTTGATACATTAACTTATGCTTCAGGTGAAACATCAAGTTTTTCTTACAGGTACATTAAATAATTCTTTCTTTCTAGATAAGATCTTTGATATACTCCCTAATATACAACTTCTAATTAATAGCATAGCAGAGACATATAGAAATGCTTCTTTTATTTAAAAAATGATTCTTAAAAAATAATGTGTCTTTTCTAAAGACCAACCCAAGTATTTATTTGAAATTTCTCCTGTTACCACAGTCTGGTTATTTCCTTTAACCTGCATTAATAATATAGTTATAGACGGTGTATAGCTGGACTATAGTATTATATATATATATATATATATATATATATATATATATATATATATATATATAAAACATGATTTAGATGACTAAGCAGTTTTCCTTTTATTTCCACTAACTTACTGTTTTGACTGTAAAACACCTATATTTTTTCTTTTACTTTTGTGAAAATGATTAAAATGTAAGGTTTTGAAGATTATATGATTTATTAACACATTAAAGCACTAAAGAAAATCTAAAATATGTTATTATATAAGAATAGAAATTGGAACATGTGATACTTTCTATAATGTATTATTTTACATATTTAATTTATTTCTATTTTATGTCCCCAAATGATAATACTTTATAATGTGTATGCAAACTATTGAGAATAATTTATAAATTCATACCATGTCATAGGTTTTATTAGAATATTCTTTAAACTGTATTTATATCTTTGGTATAATACAAGTTTACATTTTGCTATAAAATTATAAGGGCTGGAGCAGTGGCACAAGCAGTAAAGCATCTGCCTTGCTTGCACTATCCTAGGATGAACCAGTGTCCGATCCCCAGCAACCCATATGGTCCCCAAGTGAGGAGTGATTTCTGTGTGCATAGCCAGGAGTAACCCCTGAGCATCACTGGGTGTGGCCCAAAAACCCAAAATAAATTCATATGGGATAATATTGGTAAAATAATATCTGTTGAGAAAAATTTAATTTGCCTATTACTGAATAAGATATCTAAGGAATCTCACATAGGTCACTTAAAAATTTTTAACTAAACATACAGTCTTGCTTTATTCATGTAAAACATTTTTTATGTATTATGGAGTAGCAAGTAAATGCTAGCAAGTGGGAATGTCAGTTTATTACACATTAGAACACAAAAATATTTTGGAAGCGTATTGCTAATTTACCTCTATAACACTTTGAACAGGGTCACTTTTGCTTATGAAACATTTGTGTGACTTGCACCTGGTTCAAAGGGTTGGGATATTTGCTTAAAAATTGGTAGCCCAAATTTACTCTTGAATTCTACTTGGTCCTCTGAACAGAGCTCTGAGTTCTGCCATGAGAGTTTCCCCCCCGCCCAAAGGATAGATTCAGGGGTGTTTGCTTTGTGTGTGTATGTGTCAATGCAGCAATAATTAAGGCTGGCTCCTGGTCTGCATTCAGAGATTATACCTGGTGGTGTTTGGAGGAACATATGCATTGTCAGGAAACAAAATCAAACTAAAGTTGGCCTCATGCAGCCTGTATTTAACAAAATTAAATTTTGGTAAATTAATTGCTGAATAAAAATTAAATCCATGTATTGAAGAAGGAAATAGAAGAATACATTCATGGGATTTTTAAATACTAATTTCATGTATTTATTATTTTGAGCCCATGCTTGGTAATACTCAGTGTCTATTCCTGGCTTTATACTCTAGGTTGAACTCAGGTGAAACTCAGGAGACCATAATGGCTCTTGGAATGGCTCCTGACAGGTTGTGAATAAAGCATAACTATCACTGAACTATTACTCTGACACTATTAACACTTTTTAAATGTTATCTTAGTTACCAAATGCTAATGGTAGCATTTTGTAAGTAAAATATTTCAGCATTACCAACTCCACCAGTGTAAACTTACCCCTAACTTTTACAGTGTTTCTACCACTCAAAATTCAATCCTGAGGTAAAAAACATTGACGTCTAATGGTTCTCATAAGGTTTTGTTGCCTTCAGGAATTTTGTTTATTCAACTATTGTGTTTCTTTATATTCCTCATATGAAGGAAAAGTGTCTGTGGCTGTACCTTTGTTAAATTCACTCCATACATTTTTCAGCTCCTTCCTCTTAGCAGAAAAATTTAATGACTTAATCTCGTCTTAAAGCAGTAGTAAAAAAACACTCTGTGAGGCAAATAGTTCAGTATTCTTTCCAGTGGTATGTGATTACATTATACACTGGTAAACATTCATGGGATTTATATTAAAAAAAACAACAGCTAACTTTCCTGGAAAATAGTCAATATTTCAAGTATTGACCTCATTGGAAATATTTTGTGTATTTGGAATTGTTGCAGTTGGCTTGGTAATTTGGGGAGAAAGAAGCAAGCCAGAGATGAGAACTTCCAGCTCTGTCTCCACTCAACTGAGCCATCTAGAAAAATACCCAGTGAAAGTCAGGACTGAAACAGTCCTCAGTGCCTACAGGATACTGATGTTAAGGTGCCAACAGCTCCATGAGTCAGGGTCATGCTGTTCCTGAAACCCATTTGTTTTGCTTGGTGTGGGAGATGAATCCTGACAACCAATTTCTCAGAAGTCATGGACTCAGGCTGGATGGAGGAATCGCTCTTGTTGTGAAAGGAAAATCAGTATTAAGCTGCACATCGTGAAATAGAGAGGCAAAATCGTTTTCACTGAAAGAAAATGACTCAGAGAGTTGTGAGGGGAGTGAGAGAGAAACGCATGTTCAAAACAGACATAGGCAACTCCAGAGAGAACAGAGAGTAGTTTCTGCTAAAGGATTATATACACTTTTTCAAATTGTCTTGACAGAAAGTCAACCAGGCAGTGAGTGTGTCAGTAAAGCCTTGCTCTAAAGGTCCTTTTAGATTTTTATCAGGAACCTTCGAGTCTTCTGGGAACTTTTTTCTGATGCGTCAGCCTTAGTAGGTGGTACCTTGGTTTCTACAACAGGGAGGTGTTCATCATTTCCACATTTGAAGAACTCGGGATTTGGGTAAAAACAACGTCCTTCTTGCTTTCAGAGCTGGGTGATTTCTTTTAAATTGGATTATTTCCCAAAAGTTCAGAAGATAGGATCCCCTAATCATTCGCTCGTCACAAAATACTATTAACTCATCGTTGAATATGGCGATTATATCCATTATTCTTGTTTAAGGAAAGTCTACTCGCAAATAGAACAAGACTATAACAGTTAACACTTGGTGTGGGACGGGGGCAGAGTAGAGGACTGTGCTCAGTACCATTTCTGGCTAGGTGTGCAGGAATCATTCCTGATGGAGTTCAGGGGTTCTGCGGTGCCCGTACACATCTATCCTGTCCTCAATTCAAAAAACATTTTAAAAATAAATTTTCATAATTTAGAGCATAGAACACAATCTCCTAAGTACAATTGCTAACATATCTCAGATGTCTTCGTTTTTCTGAAAAATATGTAAATTTTGTTTCTGTAAGTAAAACTTTAATTGATATATATATATATATATTGATATATATATATCAATTAAAGTTTTACTTACAGGAACAATATATATATCAATTAAAGTTTTACTTACAGAAACAAAATTTACATATTAAACTATCTAAAATTACCTTGATATTTTGGGCTACTGTTCCTTTCCTTGCAATGTTTTTATGATGATAAATATTAGAGAAAGATCTTATCTTAAAGAATAGCAAATCTTTAGGCTGGAGAGAATAGCAAATCTTTAGACTGGAGAGATAGCACAGCAGTAAGGCATTTACCTTGCATACTTCAAATGACAGATGGTCATTTGATTCCCTGCACCCCATATGGTTTCCCAAGCCAGTCAGGAGTGATTTTTGAGCACAAAGCCACGAGTAACTCCTGAGAGCTGCTGGGTGTGACCCCAAAATAAAATAAAACGAAACGAAACAAATAGAAAAGGATAGCATATCTTTGATAAGTAGCTTGTGTTACTTGTTTTTCAAATACATTGTTCATAGAAAAATGTCTTGTCCAGAACATTCACAGAATGTATTCAACATTAAAATACACTTATGTAAATAAATTAATAAAATGCTATAACCAATTATTTTGATAGGTATTCCTCATTGTAGACACTATTTTATATAACAATTAGTATCATGAAAATTTAAAGCAAAATATGAAGACATTATTAATTAAAAGATATTCCAATTATACATTAATGGATTTCCTTTGATACAAATTCAATGTTGTCAATGTGTATTGTTTTTCAACTTACTATTTTATTCTCCTTAGCATAAAGAGAAAAAAAAACGAAAGTGAATGGGGTCCAGAGCCGTGGCACAAGTTGTAGGCATTTGCCTTGCACTTGCTAACCCCCGGCATCCCATATGGTCCCCCAAACCAGGATTGACTTCTGAGTGCATATCCAGGAGTAATCCCTAGAGTCACCAGATGTACCCCCCCAAAAAAAAAGTGAATGTGTTAGTACAAATTTTATTGCATCTTTTCTGTTTCATGGTTCAAATATATGTGTTTTAAAACTACAAAAAGAAAAAGCTATTGGGATGATAATTTCTTGATTTTCTCAGTTTCTCATTTTTGGATAAGTTATCTGATTCCTATTTTAAAATTTATATTTTAAATACATAATTAGAATATTTTTATAATCACTAAAATTACATTGATGAGAATACCAGCATTGGAAATAAATCAACATTTACAAAATTGTGTCAAGAATGGTATACAATCAGATAAACTATAAATCTTTTAAAATAGAAAATAGGTCATTATTTTCTTTTTTTCATTTTTTTTATTTACTTAAACATTTTGATAACATATATAATTGTGATTAGGTTTCCGTCATGTGAAGAACACCCCCTTCACCAGTGCAACATTCCCACCACCAATGTCCCAAGTCTCCCTCCCTCCCACCCCACCCACACCTGTACTCCAGACAGGCTTTCCAGTTCTCTCATTCATTCACGTGATTATGGTAGTTTTCTGTGTACTTATTTTTATAACTGCACTTACCACGCTTTGTGGTGAGCTTCATGGAGTGAGTTGGAAGTTCCAGCCTCCTCTCATTGTCTCTGATAATTGTTGCAAAAATGATTTTTATTTTCTTTAAAACCCATAGATGAGTGAGACTATTCTGCGTCTCTCTCTATCCCTCTGACTTATTTCACTCAGCATGGTAGATTCCATGTACATCCATGTATAGGAAAACTTCATGACTTCATCTCCTGACGGCTACATAATATTCCATTGTGTATATGTACCACAGTTTCTTTAGCCACTCGTCTGTTGAAGGGCATCTTGGTTGTTTCCAGAGCCTGGCTATTGTGAATAGTGCTGCAATAAATATAGGTGTGAGTAAGGGGTTTTTGTATTGTATTCTTCTGTTCTTAAGATATATCCCTAGGAGTGGAATAGCTGGGTCGAATCGGAGCTCAATTTCCAGATTTTGGAGGAATCTCCATATTGCTTTCCATAGAGGTTGGACTAGACAGCATTCCCACCAGCAGTGGATAAGAGTTCCTTTCTCTCCACATCCCCACCAGCACTGATTATTCTCATTCTTTGTGATTTGGGCCAATCTCTGTGGTATGAGGTAATATCTCATCATTGTTTTGATTTGCAACTCCCTGATGATTAGTGACAAAGAGCATTTTTTCATGTGCCTTTTGGCCATTTGTATTTCTTTTTTATCAAAGTGTCTGTTCATTTCTTCTCCCCATTTTTTGATGGAATTGGATGTTTTTTTCTTTTAAAGTTCTGTCAGTGCACTCTATATTTTGGATATTAGCCCCTTATCTGATGGGTGTTGGGTGAATAATTTCTCCCACTCATTGGGTGACTCTTGTATCCTGGGCACTATTTCTTTTGAGGTGCAGAAGCTTCTCAGTTTAATGTATTCCCATCTGTTGATCTCTGCTTCCACTTGTTTGGAAAGTGTAGTTTCCTCCTTGAAAATGCCTTTTGTCTCAATGTCATGGAGTGTTTTACCAAGGTGTTGTTCTATATACCTTATGGTATCAGGTCTAATATCAAGGTATTTAATCCATTTGGATTTTACCTTCGTGCATGATGTTAATGATTTTTTGCAAGTGGCGAACCAGTTCTGCCAGCACCAATTGTTGAAGAGGTTTTTCCTGCTCCACTTAGGATTTCTTGCTCCTTTGTCAAAAATTAGGTACTTGGGGCCCCAGAGATAGCATGGAGGTAAGGCGTTTGCCTGTCATGCAAAAGGCCATCAGTTCGAGTCCTGGTGCCCCATATGGTCCCCCATGCCTGCCAGTAGCAATTTCTGAGCATGGGCCAGGAGTAACCCCTGAACACAGCCGGGTGTGACCCAAAAAAACACACACAAAAAAAATTAGATACTTGTATGTCTGGGGGAAAATGTCTGAGAATTCAAGCATATTCCACTGATCTGAAGGTCTGTCTTTATTCCAATACCATGTTGTTTTGATAACTATTGCTTTGTAGTAGAATTTAAAGTTGCGGAAAGTAATGTCTCCCGTTTTCCTTTTCCCTAGTAGTGCTTTAGTATTCTAGGGTGTTTATTGTTCCAGATGAACTTCATAAGTGCTTGATCTACTTCTTTGAAGAATGTCATGGGTATCTTTATAGGGATGGCATTAAATCTGTATAATGCTTAGGGGAGAATTGTCATTTTAATGATGTTTATCCTGCCAATCCATAAGCAGGGTATGTGTTTCCATTTCCGTGTGTCCTCTCTTATTTCTTAGAGGAGGGCTTTATAGTTTTCTTTGTATAGGTCCTTCACATCTTTGGTTAAGTTGACTCCAAGTTATTTGATTTTGTGTGGTGCTAATGTGAATGGGATTGTCTTCTTGATTTCCTTCTCTTCCCTATCATTATTGGTGTATAAAAAGGCCATTGATTTCTATGTGTTTATTTTGTAGCCAGCCACCTTGCTATATGAGTCTATTGTTTCTAGAAGCTTTTTGGTAGAATCATTAGGGTTTTCTAGGTAGAGTATCATGTTATCTGCAAACAATGAGAGCTTGACTTCTTCCTTTCCTATTTATATTCCATGATATCCTTTTCTTGCCTGATCGCTATAGCAAGAACTTCCAGTACTATGTTGAAGAGGAGTGGTGAGAGCAGACAGCCTTGTCTTGTACCAGAATGTAAATGGAAGAATTTTAGTTTTTCTCCATTAAGGATGATGTTTTCCATTGGCTTGTGGTAGATGGCTTCAACTAGGTT
Organism: Crocidura indochinensis; assembly: GCA_004027635.1. Taxonomy (NCBI): domain Eukaryota; kingdom Metazoa; phylum Chordata; class Mammalia; order Eulipotyphla; family Soricidae; genus Crocidura; species Crocidura indochinensis. Next base: position 20,295 of record PVKC010007252.1, read on the forward strand.
GAGGAAGGTTCCTTCCATTCCCATCCTGCTGTGAGTTTTGATTAAGAATGGGTGTTGGACCTTATCAAATGCTTTCTCTGCATCTATTGATATGATCATGTGATTTTTATTTTTCTTCTTGTTGATGTTGTGTATGATGCTGATAGATTTATAGATGTTAAACCAACCCTGCATTCCTGGATTGAAACCTACTTGATCGTAGTGTGTGATCTTCTTGATGATGCATTAGATCCTATTTGCCAGGATTTTGTTGAAGATCTTTGCATCGGCATTCATCAGGGATATTGGTCTGTAATTTTCTTTTTTGGCAGCATCTCTGTCTGGTTTTGATATCAAGGTAATGTTGGCTTCATAGCAGCTGTTTGGGAGTATTCCGTTTTTTCTATTTCATGGAACAACATGGCTAGGATTGAAAGGTTTGAAAGAATTCATTAAGAAATCCATCTGGGCCTGGGCTTTTCTTTTTGTTCAGATGTTAGTTACACTTTCAATTTCCTCTGTGGTGATGGGGGAGTTTAGATATTCTACCTTCTCCTTATTTAAATGTGGAAGGTTATATGTGTCAAGAATTTTTCCATTTCTTCCAGGTTCTCAGGTTTAGTAGCATAAAGTTTCTCAAAGTATTCTCTGATTACTCTTTGGATCTCTGCAGTATCTGTTGTGATCTCCCCCTTTTCATTTCTAATATGGGTTATCAGATTTCTCTCTCTCTCCTTCTTTGTGAATTTTGCCAATGACCTATCAAGTTTGTTTATTTTTTCAAAGAACAAACTTCTGCTTTCGTTGATGTTTCGGATTGTTCTTCGATTTTCCACTTCATTGAGTTCTGCTTTCAGCTTTGTAATTTCCTTCTGTCTCCCTATTTTTGATTCCTTTTGTTGGTCATTTTCTAATTTTTGAGCTGTGTCATTAGGTTATTCAGGTATGCCCCTACTTTCTTCCTGATGTGTGCTTGTAGAGCTATAAATTTTCCTCTCAAGACCGCTTTTGTTGTGTCCCATAGATTCTGGGGGGTTGTGTCTTCATTATCATTTGTTTCCAGGAATGTTTTAATTTCTTTTTTAATTTCATCTCGGACCCAATGGTTGTTCAGTAGCAGGGTGTTTAATTTCCAGTTGTTAATGTTTTTCTTCTGTGTGGCTTTGTAGTTCACATCTAATTTCAGAGCTTGTGGTCGGCAAAGGTAGCTTGCATGATTTCTATCCTCTTGATTTTATGGAGGTATGTTTTATGTGTCAGCATGTAGTCTATCCTGGAGAATGACCCATGTAAATTGGAGAAGAATGTGTATCCAGGTTTTTTTGAGATGGAGTGTCATATATTCATCTACTAGTCCTCTTTCTTCCATTTCTCTTTTCAGGACTAGTATGTTTTTGCTGGGTTTCAGTCTGATTGACCTAACAATGTTGATAGGGCCATGTTGAGGTCTCCCACAATTATTGTTTTATTATTTATTTCTTCTTTCAGATTTGTCAGTAATTGTATCAGATAATTTTCTGGTCTCTCATTGGGTACATATATGTTTAATAGTCTAATTTTTCCTGTTGCACATATTCCTTGATTAGGACATAGTGTCCATCTTTGTCCCTTACCACTTTTCTGAGTATAAAGTTGGTGTCATCAGATATTAATATGGCCACCTCAGCTTTTTTGAGGGTATTGTTTGCTTGGATGATTTTCCTCCAGCCTTTGACTTTGAGTCTATGTTTATTCTGACTATTTAGATGTGTTTCTTGTAGGCAGCAGAAGGTTGGATTCATATTTTTGATCCACTTTGGCACTCTGTGTCTTTAATTGATGAATTTAGCCCATTAACATTGAGGGAGATGATTGTCATAGGATTTAATGTCATCTTTATAGATAAGTTTGCTGTGCTTGTTGGTCTCTCTTGTCTTAGAGTAGACCTGTTTTTCCTTTAAGGCTGGGTTATCATCTGTGAAGTTTTTAAGCTGTTGCTTATCCATGAAGCTATGTATTTTTCCTTCATACCTGAACGTGATTCAAGCTGTGTGCAGGCATTCATTTCATTCAGTCTTGTTACAACATCCCACCACTCTCTTCTGCCCTTGAGAGTTTCTTGTGACATGTCTGCTGTAAGTCTTAGGTATGCTCCTTTGAATGTAATTTCCCTTTTTGACCTTGCTGCATTCAGTATTCTATCTCTGTCTGTGGAATTTGTCATTGTAACGATGATGTGTCTGGGGGTATTATTCTTTGGGTCTCGTTTGGTTGGTACTCTTCAGGCATGCAGGATTTGATTGCATGTAGTCGTTAACTCTGCTAGTATCTCTTTAATGATGTCTTTGACAGTTGATTCTTCCTGGTTGTGTTGGGTTGGTTCTTCCTACTTGGGTCTCTGGGACTCCAATGATTCTTTTGTTGTTTCTTTTGGGTTTATCAAAGACTTCTATTTTCATCTGTTCACATTCCTTGAGTACTTTTTCCATTGCCTGCTCGTTTGTTCTAAGCTTCTTTTCCCATTTCTTCTGCTGTGTTGAGTTTTTCTGCATCTCATCTTCCAGCAGTCTGATTCTCTCCTCAGCTGCTCTTACCTGCTGTCGAGGGCATCCACTGAGGTTTTCAGTTGAGCTACTGTGTTTTTCAGGCCTGCTATTTCAGTTTGAAGTTTTCTGAGTTCTGTCTTTGTGTTCTGTTCAGATTGATCTATGCTTCCTTGGGGTTTTACAAACATATTCCATATATCTATTTTAAGTTCCTTATCTGAGAGGTTAAGCAGAGGGTTGTGATTTTTAAGGTCGTCCAAGCCATCATCTTCATTCTCGGTGCCTAGTGTTTGCCTACGAGCTTTCCGCATTGTCACTCTAGTAGTTGGTTTTTCTGCGTGTTGTGATGGGGTTTATTGAAGCGGAGCGGCCGCGCTCCTCTGGGGCTCCAAGAAATCAGGACAGACAGAAGCACAGGAAAAGAGTCCCCTCAGTTCTCAGTTTTCTTAGCAGAGCGCAGCAGGGCGGAGTCTCCCACAGGAGTAGCAATCAGCTCTCCAATTGGGAAGCTCTATAGTCAGTCAGATCTTCTCACTCATTAACTCGCTGGCAGCTTCAGAATGCAATGATTTCTGGGTTCGCTTCCCAGGGCTTTGTTCTCTAGGGAGAGCTCCAAGAATTCAGGACATACAGAAGCACAGGAAAAAAGGGGTTATTATTTTCTTAGTTAATGTATTGTTTTCAAATTTTGTTGACCCATTCTTGACTTATAGAAATATAAAATGAGTGTGTTTTCAATATATATAGTTAAACTGTAAATATACCTGCATTATTGTTATAAATGTATATATTCATCATTTTGCATATATAAGTACATTTATATAGTAGATTTATTTCTAGAAATAAAGTAAAAATATTTCTTAGTTGAAACATGACAAAATGAATGTAATTATAGAAATGGAAAAATTAAAAGGTATGATATTCATAGAAAATAGAAATGAATATAATAAATGTGATTACTATTTAAAGAATAGATAAATATATATTTTTCTGATTTAAGTCAAACCTGTGGTTATAGAAAAAATGTAAAAGAGAAAAATGCATGCTAGCTTATATATTTTCAATATCAACTACCATAATTATTTTCTTTTTGCATATAAAAACACTTTATTCTGTACATATAACAGACCACTAAGAGCATATTATTGAATTAAGTATGGTTATATAACAATGACTTTATAGTTATTATTGCATAGCATATTTCTAAGTAATCAAAAATAAGTGTAACATTTCTAAAAGTTGTCTAAAAGTAATAAAATTAGATTAGTTTAGGGCCAGAGAGTTAGTACAACACTAAGGCTTTTGCCTTACATACAGCTGATCCAAGACAGACAGTAGTTCTAATCCCTTCATTCCATTTGGTCCCCAGTGCCTGCCAAGGAGCAAATTCTGTGTGCAGAACCAGGAGTCACCCCTGACTGTTGTCTGGTGCAACCCCAAAACAAAACAGAACAAAAGAATTTAAAAAAAAGCATTTTAGATTACACCTTCAGTTTTGTTTTTTTGTTTTTTGTTGTTGTTTTTTTTTTTTGGTTTTCTGTTTTGTATTTTAGTTCTCTTTATCTGTTTATTGTAAATAGTAAGATTGACTATATTGGGGACCACACTCAGCAGTGCTTGGAGGTGTTGCTCCTGGGATGGTGCATGGGGAACTGTCTGTTATACTAAGCAAACCATGAAGTAAAAGAATTGACTCTAACTTTGATTCATCTTCACAGCTACAAAATTTATTGAGTATTTGTAGAAAAAAAATACAGAATTTATTCTACCAATGTGTACGTTCATTTCTAAGAAGAGTTTGGTGGTGGTGATTTCCTTATCATCATTGTCTGATAATTGTAAAGTAAAACATATTAAATTAAAAGATGTAATTTTGCTTCTAGATCACTAGATGGTATGCAGTTCCTTTAAGGGAATCTGAATTAAGAAATGTGCAATGCAACAATGGTTCTTTATCTGCTAGCCATTCTAACTTTACTCATTTAATTATTCCAGTTGTCCCCAAATTAACATGACAGATATAAAATCGTATTACTATTATGGAGCAAAATAATGCTTACATACACATATTTATTTTAACTTATATTACTGAGTCTATGATGTGTATGGTTAATAAAAAATTTAACACAATAGGTATTTTAAAGAGAATCAGTTTTCCAACATAAGAGATTTCAGATTTTGCATAACATTTAAATAATAAGAATATATCCAGATTATTATTAAAATTAATTAGTAGGGACCAGGCAGTGGCGCTGGAGGTAAGGTGCCTGCCTTACCTGCACTAGCCAAGGACAGACCACGGTTCAATCCCCCGGTTTCCCATATGGTCCCCAAGCCAGGAGCGACTTCTGAGTGCATAGCCAGGAGTAAACCCTGAACGTCACTGGGTGTGGCTCAAAAACCCCAAAAAAATTAATTAGTAAAAATTTCTATTTATAACTTTTTTATTATTTTTATTTTGTGCCACACCTGGCACAAAATATGGATTATTATGAGCTGCGTACTCCTGGGTCAATCCTGGAAGGCTCTGGAGACTTATATGGGGTACTGGGATGGAACTTGAGTCAGTTGTGTACAAGGCAAGCACATTACTCACTGTATTATCTCTGACTCACCAGAGAAGGAACATAGATCAGAAATGAAGATAATCATTCATTTTCGTTATACAGTGAAACCTTGAAAAATTGCCATTTTTCAGAGAATTTCCAAGTTGCTGAAATGTGGTGATTCTCAGAAAGTGACTTAGAAGTAATATCTTAGCTTCATACATCCCATTTAAATTTTTGATGCCTTTCTTCTAAGTAGATGCTCATATGTATCTTTTTTTGGGCCACAACCAGTGACTATCAGGTGTTACTCCTGACTATGCACTCAGAAAATGCTCCAGGCTTGAGGGACCAGATGGGACTCCAGGGAATGGAATCCAGGTCTGTCCTAGGTTAGCACACTCAAGGTACATGCCCTACCACTTGCGCCACCACTCAAGTCCCTCATATGTAACTTTTATTAAATTTTATAATAAACGGGTAAACATCAAGTCAATATTTCTTCTGAATTATATGTCGTTTTAATCAAATATTCAAGCTAGAAAGGTGATAGTAACCTGTATTTGTAACTGATCAAAATTTTATATAACAACCTGAAAGTCACTGTCCTATGGAAACCAGTTTTTAATCAGTGGAATTTATTGCTATCTCCTGGTAATGCCATAATTAAATTAATATTTACGTTGCAAAAAAATTTAGTTTGTCCAAGAGATGTCACAATATTGCTTAAAATGAATAATCACCTACACATCTGAATGCACAAATTTGTGGTAGTGGTGTGAGAGTAATGTAGGAAGACTGGTGTTCTTCATACTATTACTTGAATAGCAATAGGGTTCACGATTTTGTTACAGCAGACATCTAGCAAAGTTTCTAGGTTCCTATGTGGCAGTGTGAGTAGCATGCTGACCCCCAAATGCCTTTAGACATAAAGCTATTTATTTACTATTCACAATAGTTCAACAATAATCTTTGTTTCCAGGACAGGTATCCCAAGAGTTAAACTCTACCTTCCATAATCTGGTTTTATATATTACATAGTTTAGTTTTTCTCTTGTCTAAATATTTATTTTCATCTAAATTAGACATGAGGTTTTTATTTTTAATGATTGTAATTCAGCCACTCAATGTTATTATTTTGCCCCACCTTTCTCATTCACAATTTATGAATTTGGAAGATTTAGTAAAGATGTAAAACTCTCCGGTTCAGTCTATGGAAGTGAAAGAATTATAGTTATAATTCCAGTAGTCTTAGGGCCTGAAAGATAGGGGTAGAGTGATTTCATTGCACGCAGCTGACCTGAGATGGACCTGGGTTCAATTCCCAGCATCCCATATGGTCCCCCAGCCTGCCAGGAGATATTTCTGAGCAAAGAGCCAGTGTAACCCCTAAGCGCAGCTGGATGTGTCTCAATCCAAAAAAAAAAAGTCCAGTAGTGGTTCTCAAAACATCGTATATTATTCTATTTACATACTTTTTAAAATGACACTATTTAAAATAAAATAGATATCAGTCAAAGGGTTAGAAGACAGACTGTAACTGTGACTATGACAGTATATTATAGTGGAATCTTAGTGTATAATGTCTGTAGTAGTGGTCATACAAATCTCATTTATTCAGCAAAGCATATTTAAGTTCACATAGTAAAATGAGAAAATCTCAGTGATGTAAATATTTCTATTAAATTATTTTTATTGTATTTTATTTTATGTTCTTACAGAATAATTAAAAACATTCAGTGTATACTGTTAAATAATATACAGAATATCATTTGAAAATTTAAGTTTTTTGGGTTTTGGACCACATATTTTGGTGGCTAAGTTTATTTTTGGGGGCTGGAGTGGTGCACAAGTGGTAGGGCATTTGCCTTGCACATGCTAACCTAGAACGGACTGAGGTTCGATCCCCTGGTGTCCCATATAATCCCCCAAGCCAGGAGCAATTTCTGAGTGTATAGCCAGGAGTAGGCCCTGAGTGTCACTAGGTGTGGCAAAAACTAAATAAAAAAGTCTATTCTTGGGTCTGTGCTCAGAAATCACTTCTGGCAGTGAACTATGTGGGGTTCAGTAATCGAACCAGGTTGTGCATTTAAGGTATACCTCCCCATCTACTATACTATAGCTCCCACTCATACAATCATAGTTTCTACAACATAAAAATTGTATGAGCACAGTAATAAAAATTATGATTATATATTTAATTTTTATTCTTGTTTGTTTGTTTTTGCCACACCTAGCATTGCTCAGGGGTTACACTTGCTTCTGCACTCAGAAATTGCTCCTGGCTGGAGGGGGCCATATGGGATTCCAGGGATCAAACCTGTGTTCCTGCTGAATCAGTCGTGTGCATGGCAAACACACTACCACTTCAGCCCAATTATATATTTCATTTTATTAAATTAAATATTTTCTAAAATTTCAAGCATGGTATCTAGTGGATTATAATCACTTATAATTAATTAAATGCATGTCATTGTGTTCAAAATTTAATTGACTTTGTCATCCTGATTTACTGGAAGTTAACAATTCATGTTCATATGAATAACAATTAATATAGTAAACTAACAATTAACTTACAATATTGAAAAATTGCATAACAATCTGAATGTTGCTTATGCTTTCTTGTAAAATATGAGTAATAGTAATAAGCTTAAAGAGCTTTAGTTAGAGACCAGAGTTGTGACACAGCGGTTGGGCATTTGCCTTGCAAGTGGCTGACCAAGGACCGATCCCGTTTTGATCACCAGGTGTCACATGTGGTCCTCCAAGCCAGGAGCTATATCTGAGCGCAGAGCCAGAAGTAACCCCTGAGCGTCAACAGGTGTGGTCCCAAAACCAACTAACTAACTAACTAAATAAATAAAGTGCTCTGCTTAGCATCTTATAAGTAAAAAGATGTTATATAACATTACTTTTCAATACAATATAAGCTAGAGTTACATTTTTCTACCACAGTAATATTTAATATGTAATTGATTGAATACATATGCATGACAAACAAATGAAAAACATATTACCTCTGAATATTTTGTTGCTCATAAGTAGTTGGAGATTCTAATTTAGTTTATTATAGATTCTTTCTGTTAATTAAAAAATAAATATTCGTATTATGTTTTGAAAATTATTTTCTAAATTTATTGTTTAACTTCATAGAAGGTATTTGGAAGTATTTCCATTTTTTCCATTTCATGAAAGAGTCTTGCCAGGATTGGTAGTAGTTCCTCCTGGAAAGTTTGAAAGAATTCATTAGTGAATCCATCTGGGCCTGGGCTTTTGTTTTTGGGCAGACATTTGATTACCATTTTAATTTCATCAATAGTGATGGGGGTATTTAGATATGCTACATCCTCTTCCTTCAACCGTGGAAGATTGTAAGAATTCAGGAATTTATCCATTTCTTCCAGGTTCTCATTTTTAGTGGCGTAGAGCTTCTCAAAGTAGTTTCTGATTACCCTTTGAATCTCTGTCATATCAGTAGTGATCTCTCCTTTTTCATTCCTGATATGAGTTATCAAGTTTCTTTCTCTCTCTTTCTTTGTTAGTTTTGCCAGTGGTCTGTCAATCTTGTTTATTTTTTCTAAGAACCAACTTCTGCTTTCGTTGATCTTTTGGATTGTTTTTTGGGTTTCCATTTCATTGATTTCTGCTCTCAGCTTTGTTATTTCCTTCTGCCTCCCTATTTTTGGGTCCTTTTGTTGAGCCCTTTCTAGTTCTGAAAGCTGCGTCATTAAGCTACTCAGGTAAGCCCCTTCTTCCTTCCTGATGTGTGCTTGCAGAGCTAGAAATTTTCCTCTCAGTACTGCTTTTGCTGTGTCCCATAAGTTCTGATAGTTCGTGTCTTTATTATCATTTGTTTCCAGGAATATTTTGATTTCCTTTTTGATTTCATCTCAGACCCACTGGTTATTCAGTATGAGATTGTTTAACTTCCAGGTGCTGGAGTTTTTCTTCTTTGTTCCTTTGGAGTTCACAAATAATTTCAGAGCCTTGTGGTCAGCTAAGGTTGCCTGCAAAATTTCTATCCTCTTGATATTTTGAAGATATGTTTTATGTGCCAGCATGTAGTCTATCCTAGAGAATGTTCCATGTACATTGGAGATGCAACGAAAAAAGAAAATTACAAACCAATATCGCTAATGAATGCAGATGCAAAGATCCTCAACAAAATTCTGGCAAATAGAATACAATGCCTCATTAAAAAGATCATCCACTATGATCAAGTAGATTTCATCATAGGAATGCAAGACTGGTTTAACATCCGTAAATCTATCAACATAATACACAACATCAACAACAAGAAAAATAAAAATCACATGATCATATCAATAGATGCAGAGAAAGCATTTGATAAGGTTCAACATCCATTCTTAATCAAAACTCTCAGCAAGATGGGAATGGAAGGAACCTTTCTCAATATAGTTAAGGCCATCTACCACAAGCCAGTG
>PVKC010007253.1:0-29772 GCA_004027635.1 Crocidura indochinensis
ATTCTCTCAAAATTCATTCCAATCCCTAGATGTTATGGGAAGTTCCACATCTCTCTCAATCTGCTTAGGGATTTGGGGCATTTTGTTTTCCATACCTTCTATGACCCCATTGCCTTTCTTGCACAGATTTCTTTCCAATCACACATCACACCAATCCTTGCATATGGTGTGAGTGGAGTGCCTTTCCGAAACCACTTACCTGGCACATTCCTCAATCTGGAATTTGAGAACATTCCTTGTTCTCAAATAATGTCAGATGTATAAGGACCTCTTTTGACCTTAACTAATGTGGATTTGTCTTTTTTTACTAGAAAACAGTAATTATGGGTCGATTTGTATACTCGATGGACTTTTGTTTCATTGCATTTGCGCAAGAAAATTGAAAGTTGAAAGTGACCACTTGAGGCCAACTCAGAGGTAGCCTTGACTTTGATTTCATGTATCAGGCCCAATGGTTACACAGCATTATCTTTCAGAATCAGCATCAATGGATTAGCTGTGTTCAGAACAGGGTGGATGTTCACAATCAGCTAGATTCTACTTTCCAAAACACAGTTTTACTTTCTTACCTTGGGATATCCATCTGTTCCTGAATCTGTTTAGGGTGAGGAAAACATGAGTTAGCTAATAGGCTCTAGGAAAGCTGAGACCTGAAGGTTGAATCAGAGACAGTCAAGCCATGGTTACCACCTGGAATCAGGCAGGCAAAAAGGGAGATTGGTCAGGCCAAGCTTCCTAGCCCAAGGGCTATCATTCTACTTTATAGATTTTGAGTCATTGAGGGAAGAGAGAGATTTATAGGCATTCTTTCATCACTTACTCAACAAATATTTATGGAACGCCTACCCTTTTCTGAGTTCTGTCATGTATTCAGAAATCGGGGCTCTAACAAGTCAGGCTTTTTTCACTGTTCTGAACACTGCTCTTTTAAACTGCCTCCAGATCACATCCTCTGTATCAATCTATGTATTGATTAAATGTTTACATGGGTAAGGACCCTTCAATGGCTAACATTGCCAATATTTGTAGTGTCAAAATGATGGCAACTCGAGGGAGGCTATTTTCTGTAGGTTTGGATACTTTCACAGATTTTATTTCATAGTTCAGCTCAAGTTGAGTTGGTGTTAAATAAAAATAAAAGAAATACACTATATAGTTTTTGAGATCAGAAAAAAGATGAGTGAAGGTATTTTGAAGAAGCCAGTTCAAACCATTGACCAGGTTTCTGGTACTGAAAATCTTGGTGTCAAATGTCATTTAGATAAAAGGACTGTTATTTTTAAGGGCACAGTTGGCACTTGAAGCACAGTGGCCAGAGATGTAACTGGGTTGTTTGTGTGCATAACAAGAATCTTAACAGTGGTAGTATTTCTCTAGCCCCAGAAAGAGGGCTTTTTAAAAAATCATAAGTATGTGTACAGTGATACTGATCATTCATCAGTGACAAATTTTCTGCACGATAATAAACAACTTCAGTGCCTAAAATAAAGGTAGAAGTGCTTCAATAATTAAGAAAATAGTATCTTCATCAGACAAAGTCCACTGGAAACTAGTCATCACATAGCAGAGTCTATTTAAGTTGTGAGAATAAGAAAAATACCAAAGGTTCAGACGATGCAAAGATATGGATGGGGAAAAGAGTTCCTCCAAATTTGTGAACTCTCTCTTCAGCACCACTCTCAGTCTATTAATGAGGGAACCATATGATTTTCAGGGCATTTCACAGATTGCTGGATTTCCAAAAAGAAATTTGTTATGCTGATCATATGACTGTATTGCCCAACTCCTTAGCATTCAAAACTCCTGTATTGATGTCTCATCGCTTTTCCAGAGTTCAGACCAACTAGATATTTATTGGCCAGCTATAGATTCTTGGTAATAGAGATGCTAGTTATATTAAATGTGCCTTATTTATGTATACAATTATTCACTTAGGGTTCTAGGTTACACCCAATAACATTCAAGGTATGCTTCTGATTTTGCATTTGGAGATCATTGTTAGCAGTATCCTCCCTACTGTACTAGCTTGTTTGTCCCTAAATATGCTTTATTAAATTGCTTATAGCCCTGTCCTTTCACAAACCAGGGGATTCTAATGTGATATTCTTAGCTTACAGAGTCTCAGCTAAGTTTGCCTTGGAACATCTGAGGGTCTGTCCCTCTCACTTTTATATGTGTTTTTGTTTGAAGGAGAACCCATATGATCAATTTTATTAGTCTAAATCTGATTTTCCCTCCTGTCAAGAAGAACTCATATGGGATGAGTCCAACCTGATATTTACTCAGTTATATGAGTTTGGGTAAGTTATTTCATCTCCCCCTGGTTTGATTTGGTCATTGATATAAATAGAATTGTTTGGATGATATCATCTACTTCCATCTGCTTGGCACTCATGTCAAGTGCTAGTCATAGCCATAACTTGGTTTTTGGGTTACACCCGGTGGTGTTCAGGGGTTACTCCTGGCTCTTTACTCAGAAATCATTGCTGGCAGATTCAGGGGGCCATATGGGATACTTGCGATCAAACCCAGGTTGACCACAGACAAGACAAACTACCCTACCCACTGTGCTATTTCTCCAGTCCCTATCATATTATTTTACCATTGTTTTTGGAACTCTTTATTTATTTCAGAGCATGATGAGATATTAAGTATTGGAAGAACACTGGTCATTAATAATCCAATGGGGAAGGATTTTTCATGCCAGCTGAGAAGTCTTAGTGTCTTGCTACAAAGAACAGTGGAAAGATTGATCATTTGGTAAATAATATGACCAAATATTTGCTTCATAAAATTCTATTGTAATAATACAGATGGGAGAAAAATAAAACTATTTCAAGAACTTAGAATACTGTTAACACTGGATTTGGGTCATCTTAAAATTGACATTGTTCTGTGTTCAAATGAGAGAGAAGTGTTTCTGTCCCAAGTGAATGTCATTTGGATTACAGTTTCCACTACTCAAACATTTCAAATCTAGGTCATTTCTTAAGCAGACATTTCCTCAAAGAAGAAATACAGATGGCCAAAGGCACATAAAAATGTTCTACATCACTTATCATCAGACAGATTCAAATCAAAACAACAATGAGATATCATCTTATGCCACAGAGACTGGCACGCATCACAAAGAACAAAAAACAACTAGTGCTGGCATGGATATGAAAATAAAGGAACTTTCATTTATTGCTGATGGGAATGCTGTCAAATCCAGCCTATATGGAAAACAATATGGATATTACTTTAAAAACTGGACATTAAGCTCCCATATGATCCAGCAATACCACTCCTAGAAATATTCCCTTGGACCATAAAAACACAATACAATAATGTTCTCTGCATTCCTTGTTCATAGGAGCACTGTTTATAATACCAACAACCTGAAAACAACAATCAAGATTCCTAACAACAGATGATTGACTAAAGAAAATATGGTACATCTACACAATGGAATACCATGCATCTGGTAAAAATGAAGTCACAAAATTTGCATATACGTGGGTGATGTGGAGACTATTATGTTGAGTGAAATAAGTCAGAGGGAAAGAAATAAACACAGAATAGTCTCACTCGTATGTGGGATTTAAGAAAAATAAAAGACAGTGTAATAATAATACCCAGAGACAATAGAGATGAAGGCCAGAAGAACTAGACCATTAATATGAAGCTTATCACAAAGAGTAGTAAATGCAGTTAGAGAAATAACTACACTAACAACTACAATAACAATGATAGAGAAAGAGATACAAGGCCTGTCTTGAAGACAGGCAGGGGATGGTGGAGGAGGTAAATGGGGACAATGGTGGCTGGAAAATTGGTGAAGAGGGAAGTGCATTTCATAGCTGAAACCTAATGACAAACATGTTTACAACATTGATGCTTGCATTAAAATATAAAAAATATATAGATCATTTGTATACTGTTTTCTTTTCACCTTCCCATATGCTTTAAAAAGCACATTTCTTGTGTGTGCTATTAAAAATACCACAACACACATGTATCCATGTATATATAAATGAAATACTACACAGCTGTCATGAATAATGCAATTTGCTGCCACGTGGATATAACTGAAAGATATTATGCTAAATGTAGTAAGCTGGAAGAAAAATAAATATAAAATAATTGCATAAAGAAATGAAAATGTTTTAAAGAGAGTTGTCAAAAAGAATCTAGGGCACAGAGTTTAGTGAGGAAAAGGAAAGAAATTGAGTGGAGAAACATAAATATGAAAGAATGGGGTCTTTCATAAGTAAGAAACATAAATATGAAAGAATGAGATCAAGAGATCTCAGGGGCATTGGTGGTGTCAAGGACAGAACTAAAAATATAAGCTAGAGTCAAGACAAATGAAACCCTAATACCCAAAGTTTAACACCTGTGGGCAAACAACAAAACAAAATGGGCCTGTTATGCTGGGGCTAGGGGCAATGGCATAGGATGAACTCCAGGAATACTAGTGGAGGAAGGTTGACACTAGTGGTGAAATTGGTCCTGAATCCTTGTATGTCTGAAACCCAACTGTGAATAACATTGGTTTAAATCACAATGACTTAAATAAAAATTAAAAAAAAAAATACTACAACTTCTCAGGCAAGGTATCTTTGAGTGAAGAATCAAGTGATTCCCATGTGCTAGTTTATAAATTGTTGACTGCTCTGGGATTCGCAGGAATGAAAGATGCTTTATATATTGTCTTTTGAGATGAAAGATGCATAATTTATAACACTAGGATTACTATTTTATTTACACTTGTGATGCCAAAATCACATTCTTTTCTAGTGACCGAATTGCAGAATCCCTATTAATTTGTGGTCAAGTGCCTTATTAAAAGCTTTGGAGTTGGAGGGTTTGGTTATACAAAAGTGGGTGTTGTGTGAAGAAGGCAATATTCTTTTGTGTTACACAAAGGCTTTATTCTACTTAGGAGCATTAGGACATGCTAAACATGTGCGTATGATGTAAAGATGTTGGCTCTGATGTGTGTCCATATGGACTTATGATGACATAATTAGGTGTATTTTGTAAACCTATGCTAAAAAAATCACAGTTGAGAAATTTGCCCATCTTCTTTTCCAGTGGCACAGAGCCTTTATATAGTGTGATTGTGTATTTCCAGCTAAGGTCATGTTTCTGGAATTCAAAACTATCTACAGTTGCGTGTGTGTGTGTGTGTGTGTGTGTGTGTGTGTGTGTGTGTGTGTGTGTGTGTTGAGAAATATACAGTTTTTGGAAAATAGATTGTTTAGAATTTCCTTGGCTGGAAATCTTCCTTTTGTGGCTCTATCAGCATAACATTTTTTCCTTGTATTTTTGATTGCTATTAATTGAAAGGCATGGTTAACTTCTTGGGTGTGAGACAAGTTAACTCCTTTTGTATTCATGCTATGCCATTTTATGGTCAAGAGCTGTGGGGGCCTGGGATTTGTGTGTGGATTGAGGTATGGTAGGTATGTTGGAGTGGTTTTCTACCCGTTTAATACATGCCTTCTACTCAGTATTTTAGGTATCATAGCAGGCAATGCACAAGTCTTAAAAGATTAGGGTAGAATAGCTATTAGCTCTTTCTTTCTCCTGCTATTCATTTTGACCCCAGGAAAAGTGCTTGACTCTTTGACAGTTGTCAAATAACAATACTAGGAAAGTCCAGAAATCAATGAGATGGTTCCCTGAGACTGCAAGGCAGTGTTTCTCAATTATTTTCTGTCATGCCCCCCTAGGAAGAAGAAAACATTTTTTGCACCCCCCGCGCGACTTAAATAGTATCTTTATTTTAAAAAACTTTAACCTGCAAAACAAAAATATATAAAAATAATTTTAGCTGATTTTTTAATCAGAGGTGATGCCTGGATTAATGGCTATAATGAGCATGTCTTGCAATGCATAGCTTTTCAAAGTGGGGTTTGAAGCAGGACACAGCAACTCTCAGCTCCAGAGACATAAACACGAGACTTAGCTTGTTATGACATATTTACTGTTAGTAAGGTAACACTGCACAAAGCATTTTCCATAAATTGTATTGGAAATCAGGAAACTCATAATTTTACAGCTGGATATGACCTTATCCTTTAAAGACTGTGATTTTAATACATTAGCTTTCTTGTCAAGAGTCATTTTAGAATAAATAGAGAATAATTTCTGAAAACTATCATTCCCGTCTTCTTTCCCCATTGTAGAGAAGTATGACCTCCCCATCCCCTAGCTCCCAACAACCTTTCAACCTAATAGTGGAAGCAAATAAAGGGAAGTAAAGGTATACCTCATGGCTAGCTCAATGATTATGAAAACTGTGGAATAAGATAAGAAATTACTTATTCTAAATGACATATAGAAAAACTGTCTTCTGTGAAGGACAGAAACAATCACTGACAAAAAGTAAAAATTTAGAATTATGGTGTAATGAAGTGATTTTTGAGTTAGCCTACTGTGAAGAATGGATTTTTAGAACAATGTCTCTCTGGATGATCTTTGTTCTGGAGTTGTGGTTAGAGCTATTTCAGCAAAAGACGAATATCTACCCATCTGGAATGAGTTAAAGTATATATGACTTTTGGCATTCAAACAAGTTACTTTGCAGATTAGAAATGAAGTCTGATTTCCTTCCAGTCTCTTGGTTGGCACAAAAACAAACCACAATCCCTAAACACTACCATCAAGGTGTTTTCTGGTTAATAAATCCAGGGGTTTTTATTAAGGGTAAGAGATAAAGCAAAAGAATCCTGGATCTTCCCATTGAGAAAGGTTGCACCTCAAAATGATACATACCTTTGCAAAACTTAGTCATATTTATTTTTACCAGAGCAGAACTTGCTTTCATATTACTTCAGGATATTAACGCCATACATATGTTTTTGTTTCCAATTGGGTTTTTATTTTACCTAGTGATGTTTGGTAATCTTTGTTTCCTATCTTCATTCTATTTATTACCTTTGCTTTAAAATTGCCTCTAGGGTATAAAGCAAACATATTTAATGGTTGCTTTGGTAACTTTTTCTAGTTGTGTAGCAGGGCACTAAATTAGTGCCAGGTACATAGAGCTCCTTTAAGTATGTAGTAACATAATGGTAAGTCTATGTCAAATATATTCGTGTTTTAGCATTTGGGTTGAAGACTTTAGTTCATTGAAATTTGGTCCAATTCTAGAAAATAAGCGATATCTTTTTTAAATCTAAATAAAAAAGAAACAAGTCTAAGGAATAGCTCAAGTGTTGCCTCACCCCTGGGTACAGATAACTACCTGAGCCCTGCCCATTCCTGGGCGGGGCTTTGGGAACCGGATAT
Source organism: Crocidura indochinensis (assembly GCA_004027635.1). Taxonomy (NCBI): domain Eukaryota; kingdom Metazoa; phylum Chordata; class Mammalia; order Eulipotyphla; family Soricidae; genus Crocidura; species Crocidura indochinensis. The sequence continues at coordinate 7,282 of PVKC010007253.1, forward strand.
TACCTTTACTTTACCTGCAAACCCCGTCCATTTCCTGGGAGGGGTCTTGGAAGGGTATTTAGGTCTGGGGTCTCAGGCTTTCTGCCCTTTTACCTTTTGGATCCTGGCCAACATGTAGGTCAGAGGTGACATGGATGAATGAAAGAAGTAGGGCTAGCTAAGATTAGCACGCTTAAATGGTAGGAACCACATCTGATGGCTAGGGCTGAATAAAGATGTTATCTCTCATGAAGCCTGCCTGTGAGTGAGATTTCTACCTGCCGCTCTCATGAACTTCCAGACCCACCGGTTAGTGGGGACTGGAGCCGTGTGGCCTGGGATGGCAGACAAAGGCCTTTATCTCCATCCAGTACCATCCTAAGGCATGGTTTACTTTACTCAAGTAGTAGAACATATGCCTGCCACACGAGAGGCTGTGAAATTAAATTCAGGAACCTCCTGAGAACCAGTGGGTTATAGTTCTCATGATCTCACCTCCATGTCCCACTTGAAGTATAAGAACTTCTTAAAAAGAGGAACATTCCTATTTTATCGCAGAGAACATAAGACTAGTTCTGCTTTTCCATTTTAGGAATTTATTTAGAAAACTTCTCTTTCTTTTCTCTCTCCCTAAAAAATCTTGATATATTCAAGTTATAAGCAAGACATACCACTGACTTTTTGCAATGATGTAGAGTGACATATTTGGGGGATTTGGCCATAGTACAGTGTTAGGATGTTTGTATTGCATATAGCTGATAGGAATTTGATTCTTGGCACCCCACAGGGTACCCCAAGCCTAGTTACGAGTGATCCCTAAGTGCAGGCCATGCATAAGCCTTGAGCACTGCTGGGTGTGGCACAACCCCTTCCCCCAAAGTAACGTAATACTAGAACATGAGAACTACAATGAAATTTTGGAGTCGGTGAACTGAATCTCTTCATTTTCCAAAGCCCAGAGACATGAAAACACTCAGCCAAGCTCTTACTTGGTTGAAAAGAAAAATGACTTGATATCTTTTGTCTTGCAATCTTTAGTTCTGGTCTTCTTCATGCTTGATTTTGTTAGCTGTGTAATCTTTTGAAGAGCAAGTTCTCTTCAGAACACTGTTATAGCTGATAGGAAAGATGTTGTTAGTAGGTACAAGCAAAATAGAGAGATCAAGAGTAGGTAAGAGTTTCAGCATTGAATTTGATCTCAGTATGAGAACCCATAATAGTTGTATGTATGCAAGAGAGAATCCTGCATGTTAATCATTGTAGTTACATGTGGACTTCCAAGAGGCAGTCTCTCTCTCTCTCTCTTTCTCTCTCTCTCTCTGAAGGCGTCTGTGTGGTTGTTTTTTGTCATTGTCAGCTGAAAGTACTCTAGCACTAGAGCATGGGGTGCTGTTACTCAGAAAAACTGTGTTCCCCTGAAGTAGGTCCTTGACATTTTTCAGTTTAACATAGGGTTTTCAGTTCATTTCGAGCACCCAAGAAGATATTTAGTAGTTTGTTATGCCAATGATATCAGTTTCTTAGGATAAATTATATGTAGAAATTATTTATCTGATAAATCGCAAATTCTCATAATTTCGTAAGTAGGTAAACTAGCAGTGGTTTATATTTTATTATTTCTGGAAGAAAGAAGACACATATGTTCATACCTGGGGACTACTTTCAGCTCAAGGGTCACAATCCTGGCTTGGGGGACCATGTGGTACTAGGGACCAAACTCCAGCCTCCTGCATGTAAATCATGTACTTAGCCTCTAAGCCACTTCCCTTGCCTTTCTGTTTCAAGACTGCCACAGACTAAGACAATTGCTACTGGCCATATTTTTCACATGGAAACATGTCCCAGATTATGTTATGAATTTAAAAACAAATGAGCATAAATTTTACTTATCTCAAGAAGGTTTACCTGATTGCATTGGATAGCAAAGATAATCATTCTCTATCTATGCTCTCTCTGCCCGTTTATTGCTATAATTTCACAGCATTTTCTTAGAATTTCTGTTTAAAAAGAGAGAGAAAGCTAATATCAGATCTACTTTTTTCTAGTTCCAGACAGCCATTATAAACCCAAAGCATGGATGAAGAAAAGGATTACATGGGAAAGGGATCGCTTGTGGTGTTCAGACCTAAGAACTTACAAATTAGTTGGTGTTTCTCTTGAACAGGGCTAGTTTGTGATGTGTCTGCTCTGGGTGACTTTGTGTCTGAGATAACACCCTGAGAACAACCTCTGTTTTCTGTACAGTACCCTGAAGAGGAACACTGGTTCCTGGGAAACTTATTTCAGCACCCACTAATAGTAAAAACTGTGCAAAGATTGTTCTGCTACCTGTGTATATCTCAAGCTTCTACAAGTCATATTACTCTTGTCATCTCTCTCCTTTTAGTTAATGAATGTTTACTGATAATCTAAAGACCAAGTTTAAACTGGAATAAACCTTGGGTTATTATTATTTGTCAGCAATGACGCTTTCTGACATGTTCACACAACTATGATGTACTTCTAATTGCCCGAGTTTTAGTGGTAGCTCAGAAAGATAGCTTGCTAAAATTTTTAGAGTGGTCACATTAGATATGAGAAGATCATTCAATCTGGTTGAACCGATATACTACTAGTGAAAAATTACTTTACTCTTAATCTCAGATTGGGTCAAAATAGAGTCATTTTATATCCCCGTTATATCTTAACTTTTGTCCTATTTTTACTCTGTCTATATAACTGATTATTAACTTGGTGCTGTCATTTTTAGAACAAGTATATTCCTACTAACATTCATCTTTAACTGTGTTATACCACAAACTTCCATCCAACCACTTCCTCTTCTTTTAGGAATTAAATATTTAAAACTTATGGTAGGAAACCATTATGTTCTTTGGTGGTTTGTTCATGTGTTTTTTTTTCCTCTTTGCTTCCATAGAATTGTGCATGTAGCATTTCCTTCTATGACTTAGAATGATGCATGATTTTATATCTGCTTATATTTCTATCACATCTTATAGTAGTAAGTCAAGAAACTGAAGATTCAGGAAAGTATTTAATTTGCGTGACTCCACTACTTAGAGACATTCCTGGAATAAAAGTCAATAAAGACTTTGCAAGTAAGTGGGGTAAATGGATGTTTTTCAGTTATTTTTCCTTGTCTTTTCATTTCCTAGTACTCTCTGATTATTGACATTTTTGTAGAACTTTTGCTTATCAATATTGCTTTTCCTCTCCTATTTCTAAGGGTTTCTTAAATCCTACAAAGTCTTCTGTGTTACTTCATTTTCCAGTATTAATATTACTATGATGCTTGTCTTTCTAATTTTAAATCTTCCATGTAAACTGACTTTGTAATAGTTATGTCCATTCTTGCCTCAAGATAAGCACAGCTTGTCTGTTTGACCTGCTTTGACTTCTGATATCTGAGCAAACTCTAATCACCTTTCTTTGTGTTTGTAATATTTGATCTTGGAACTGGAAGAAAAGGATTTGAACCCTAAATCTATATCCCTCCAGCTATATGACCAGAAAATTAACTTTTTTTTCTTGGACTTATAGCCTACATCTGTGAAAAATAGCAACAATACCTTCTCAAAAATAAATGAGATTGGGAGCCAGGAGGTGGCGCAGGAGGTAAGGTGCCTGCTGCCTTGCCTAGGACAGACCACGGTTCAATCCCCCGGTTCCCATATGGTCCCCCGTGCCTGCCAGGAGCGACTTCTGAGCGCATAGCCAGGAGTAACCCCTAAGCGTCACTGGGTGTGGCCCAAAAACCAAAAAAAAAAAAATGAGATTAATATATGTAGAAGAACTTTCAAAATCAATGCCAAACTGCTTTTGGACATCTAAAATTAGTAGCTTGTAATCATTGATTGGTACAAATTGAAAGAAAATTCTTAATCATAGAAAATCCTCCTCCAACTATAGTACCAAGATTCTCCTAAAACAAGGAGTGAAAATATCTGGCAAGATCTCTTGGAAAGATAGACCACTTACAACTTGATCATCCTTGGAAACAGTGGGAACTGCTGTTTGGTTTGCTGAATTTAGATATGTTAGACATATCAACTTAATTGTTTAATATTCTATAAACTTGGTGTTCATGACAAGTTTAAAATCAATTTCTTAGAATTTTAAACAGTTTTGGATGTTTGAGCCAGACACTGTTTGTAAGAACATATAATGAGTACAAACTTTATAAACTCAAGGGTATTTCATAATGATTTGAAATGTCTCTTAGAAAGATTTGTATTTTTCCTTTAAAAGAGATTGAGCATGTCAAGAAAAAAATCACACATGATAGTGGCCATCATAAGTAAAATGTAAGAGCTAAAATTCTAAAAAACCTTGAAGAAGTCTATTAATTGGATTACAAAAATAGTTATATTTATTATAAGTAATTTAAAAATGATACTTATATTTATTATATTATAGTCATTCAAATTATATTAATTTCTTATTCAAAAACAAAGAACTTGGGCTTTAATATATAGATTTAAAACATGAATAATTTTAGTTAGAGGGAAAATATATTTTATTTTATTTTATTTTATTTTTGGACCACACCCAGTGATGCTCAGGGATTACTCTTGGCTATGCACTCAGAAATCGCTCCTGGCTTGGGGGACCATATGGGACATCAGGTGATTGAACCGTGATCTGTCCTAGGCTAGCGCACAAAAGGCAGATAATGCCTTACCGCTTGCACCACCACTCTGGTCCCTGGAAGATATATTTTTTTAAATGCTATTTCTTTATTTTCTGGTAAAATTTTAGATTTTAGGCAAAAAGAGTTTGCTTGTAGGTGCCAGAGAAGTAGAACAGAGTTAGGACATATGCCTTTTCTGTGGATTTTCACTATTTGATTCCCATCATAGTATGTGGTCCCCCAAATACTGCTGGGCATGGCTCAGGAGGCCCCCAAACACTAATTTGTAGTCCAGGAAACCCCTGGCACTGTGGGGTTCAGCAACCTGACATCCTCTTGCTTTTGCATTGAACCACCCAACTGGATAGAACTCTCAGCCTTTTCTACACTGATTGAGAAGTTAGGAAACAAAAATTTAAATTTTCTTATAAAAACAGGAAATTGTATTTTAATTAAATTAGAAAAAAAACTTTTCTTGTTTTATGTTTGTTTTTTTTTTTTAGGGTCACATTCAGCAGTACTCGGATTTACCTTGGCTCTGTGCTCAGGGGTCACCTCTGGCTGTTTTGGGTGATTCTATGTAGTGCCACAGATTGACTCCAGGTCTGCTGGTCTACAAGCCAAGCGCCCTCTCCATTAAACTATTTCTCTAGCTTCTAAATATTTAATATGTAAGTATTAAATATTGTACTATTTAAATATGAACTTCTGGCACTATCAGGAAATAATAAGCGATATGGAGGTGCTGCATTTAAGTGAATTTCAAAAGCTTGAATTTTCCTCTAGCATGTTTTTCTCACCCCTTTTAGATATTGATCTTACACTAGAAATAACATCTGAGAACAACCTCTGTTTTCTGTACAGTGCCCTGAAGAATTACTTTGGTTCCTGAGACTATTCGCATTCAGAGGTATGGTTGCTAAAAAGCTTTTGCAATTTGGGAACTAATAGTGACTGTGTTGCAAAAATTTTTCAAGGTAGAGATGTCATTAATACCTTTGCTTTGCTGCATTATTTAAAAATCAGAACCTATCCTGATGATAAGGGTCCATTGCTTCAGACTGAGTAAGTAAGTCTTGAAAACCTCTGCCATTCTTCAGTCATGTTTGCATCCTTCTCCCTGGAGCTCTGCAGATAGCTGGCCGCACAGTGTTTGTCTCCAAACGGTCAAGAGGAGTGAGAGAGGCACCAGGCCAGGCCGGCTGCAGGGCATGCATCTTGGAGGTTACTTCAAATATTTATTTTTAATCCACGCTTCAGCTGGCTCCCATGCTATTCATATCCTTCTAGCAGTAAACCGGTTAAGTATGATTGATGGAAAAGAACTATACAATTTTAAGGAGGCCTGCATTGGGAGATAGAAGGTTGCACTTAGGCATTGGCAAACTTTTCCTATAAAGAGTGGATAGCTAATATTTTTTGGCTTGAAAGGCCGTGTGTCCTCTGTTGCTGCTATTCTGCTGTTGTAATGTAAAAGCCACGTCTGTATTCATAAAGGAAAAAAATACAGAAAAAGAAACAACAGTTCAGGTTTGGATTTGGAATGATTCTTCGCTCCTATGTTCTCAGCATCATCTTTGTCATTGCCTAAAGCTGTTTGTGTGTGTGTGTGTGTGTGTGTGTGTGCGTGTGCGTGTGTGTGTGTGTGTGTGTTTTGACCTACTTTTCTTTACAAAGAGGATTCAAATCAACATAGAAGATCATTATGATGTTAATAATTATCAAAACTTCAAGATAAAGGTTCAGGCGTATGGCTGCAGCTGAGAGCTGCTTTGGCAGTGATTTGTATTTTTATCCTACACAGGCTGTATGCAGAGCAAATAAGCAGGCGAGGTGAGAAATGAAACTAAAAAGACAATGTGACCCTCTTATTCTTGGATGACACTCAGAGCCCATCCTCTGAATGGAGTTACTGAGCAGTTGACTATATATGGATAAGTTGACTATGGACTCAATCGAAATCCAGGAAAAATATCGTCAGTTTCTAAGATCGAGGCCCACAATGCCAAGGAGCTGACTCACTCTATTACCCTCACATCCTTCTCCGAGAGCTTAACTGGAATCATTTTGTTCTGCTGGTTTATAACTTCTTGAGAAAGAGAGAAAGACACACATAAGGCTGGGATCTAAAAGCACAAAGATGACCTGGGAGGAAGAGAACAAATTTGACTCTAAGCAACACTTCTAAATATGAAGAGTTGACTCCAATACCATCATATCCATATCCTTTTATTCTACTTTAATACTAGCTTCAAGTCTAGTGTTTCTCAATCTTTTCCAACTGTGATCCTCTCCAACCTTGTTTCAATTCTGAGGAACCCCTATATTATTGAACAGCTTCTAGTCTTATGTTGTCATTCCCTATTTTTCATGGTTTTTCCTATGGCTCCTTTTGCATACAATGGGGTAATGCTGATTTCCGGCATTAGTGTCACTTGAACAAACTGAAACTATTTCCTTATTTTGAACCAGGTTAATATCTCTCATTTTCTTTCCTATTTTTTGCTCATGAAAATTTTCAGAAAAATTGAAGCTTCTAGAGGAAGGACATTTTTTGTTGTTGTTTGTTTTGTTTTGGTTACACTCAGAGTTGCTCAGAGCTTACTCCTGGCTCTGTGCTCAGAGATTACTTCTGGCAGGCTCTGAAGTCCTTAAGGGTACTGGGTATTGCATCCATTTTTGGCTGCGAACAAGGCAAATCTATCTGCTATACTATAGTTCCAAATCTGGGAAGGTCAAATTTCTAATCTATAGCTCCTTCATTTTAAATCAATCTATAATTTATAGCAGTGTAGGGAGTCCGTTTTAAACAGAAGAATTGTATTGCAGCCCTTAAATGATACCAAATAGGCCATTATGACCTTCGTTTTTTAGTCACTAGAGGCATTAGTGGCCAATACTGATGACAGAAACATAGTCACAAACTGATATATTCATCTCCCAATTACCAGCTCCTTTTACAGACTTTGAAGATCATGCTTCATGTTAATATCCAAACTGAAGGATTGAGCTCACTCCCACAATAGAAACATCCTTGACATTTCCATGGATTTTATGGGGGAAAATTGGAAACAATTTGGTTGGCACACAGTTACTTTATTTCTTTCTCCTTTATTTTCATTCTCTCATTCAATTGTAGGTTCGCTCATCTTATTTTTATTGATGTACAAATTTCTTATCTATTAGATTTATATGTAATATATAATATAATTAATGAAATCATTTTCTTTACTCCGTATATCTGCAGATCCACTGACAGGTCTACTCTCTCTCTCTCCTGTTGGTCTGTATACAGTTTTATTTATTCTCCTTTTCATATCTACTATAAGGTTCTTAATTATGGAAGACTTGTCCAAAATAAGGCCCAAAATTAAATACTCTACTTTGTGGATATTTGTTTAAATTAAATATTAACTACTACAATAGAAATTCATCAATCATTTGTGAGGGTAGAACACTAATACTAATTTCTCATATGAAGCCATTGACTCTTTCTTCCTTTTTCTTTTTTCTTTCCCTATGCTCATTTTCCTTATTTATTTTATCCCTGTCTCCTTTATTCTTTCAATAATTATTTACCCATTCTTTTTTGCAGACAAATAATGATCTTTATTTTTTTTAATCCCTTTCAAAAGTTGAAGAAGACTCTTCTTAACATGCACAAAGTAAAATCATTGAAATGGTTTCTTAAATACAGTGTTATTCCAAATAAGAGTTTACACCATTACTCTAGAATGAAAAAGCAGATGTGATCATTTCTTATGTTCTAGTTGCAGTTTCACACCTACTATTGTTTCTAATTTAGTATTCATTAATTCTTTTTTTTTTCTTTGCGTGGGTTTTGTTTTGTTTTGTGCCGCACCCAGTGGTGCTCAGGGTTACTCCTGCTTTCAGAAATCACACCTGGCAGGCTCAGGGGACCATATGTAATGCCAGGGATTGTTGGCAGCATGCAAGGTCAATGCCCTACCCACTGTGCTATCATTCTATCTCTCCTTTATTTGTTTTGGGGGTCATAACCTGCAGTGTTTAAGGCTTGCTTCTGGTTCTTTCAAGGATCACTTCCAACTGTACTTGAGGGATTTAATGGGGTAAGAATCAACCTTGCTTGGTCAGACTGTGCAAAGCTGTCTTTCCAGCTATTCTCTCCAGCTATTCAAACTATTCATTAATGTTTCATTTACAAATGCAATGTTTTTTCTTCTTTAAAATTTTAAGTATATTGCTAGAGCAATAGTATAATGGGTAGGACATTGACCTTGCTTGTAATCGACCTAGGTTCTTGTTGGGTTTTAGTCTGGTCGACCTCTCAAGTGTTGATAGGGCCGAGTTGAGGTCTCCCACAATTATCGTGTTATTATTGATTTCTTCTTTCAGATTTGTCAGTAATTGTATTAGATAATTTGCTGGTCTCTCATTGGGTGCATATATGTTTAATAGTCTGATTTCTTCCTGTTGCGCATATCCCTTGATTAGTACATAGTGTCCATCTTTGTCCCTTACCACTTTTCTGAGTATAAAGTTGGTGTCATCAGATATTAATATGGCCACCCCAGCTTTTTTGAGGGTGTTGTTTGCTTGGATGATTTTCCTCCAGCCTTTGATTTTGAGTCTATGTTTGTTCTGACTATTCAGATGTGTCTCTTTTAGGCAGCAGAAGGTTGGATTCATCTTTTTGACCCATTTTTCCACTCTGTGTCTTTTAATTGGGGAATTTAGTCCATTAACATTAAGGAGATGATTGTCACAGGATTTAATGTCATCTTTGTAGATAAGTTTCCTGTGTTTGTTGGTCTCTCTTGTCTTAGAGTAGACCTGTCAGGTTTTCCTTTAAGGCTGGTTTATCATCTATGAAGTTTCTGAGCTGTTGTTTATCCATGAAGCTATGTATTCTTCCTTCAAACCTGAACGTGAGTCAGATTGGGTGCAGTATTCTAGGTGATGCATTCATTTCATTTAGTCTTGTCACAATATCCCACCACTGTCTTCTGGTCTTGAGAGTTTCTTGTGACATGTCTGCGGTAAGTCTTAGGGATGTTCCTTTGAATGTAATTTTTCTTTCTGATCTTGCTGCTTTCAGTATTCTATCTCTATCTGTGGGATTTGTCATTATAACGAGGTCTTGGGGTTTTTTTCTCTGGGTCTCTTTTAGCTGGTACTCTTCAGGCATGCAGGATTTGATTGCATGTAGTCTTTAACTCTGGGAGTATCTCTTTGGTGATGTCTTTGACAGTTGATTCTTCCTGGAGATCTCCTACCTGGGTCTCTGTGACTCCAATGATTCTTATGTTGTTTCTGTTGAGTTTATCAAAGATTTCTATTTTCATCTGTTCGCATTCCTTGAGTACATTTTCCATTGCCTGTTTGTTAGTCTTAAGGTTCTTTTCCAATTTCTTCTGTTGTGTTGATTTTTTCTGCTTCACATCTTCCAGTACTCCGATTCTCTCTTCAGCTGCTGATACCCTGCTGGAGAGGCCATCCACTGAGGTTTTCAGTTGAGCTACCGAGTTTTTCAGATCTGTTATTTCAGTTTGGAGTTTTCTGATTCCTGTCTTTGTGTTCTGTTCAGATTGATCTATGCTTTTTTTGAGTTCTTCAAACATCTTCCATATTGCTATTTTAAGCTCCTTATCAGAGAGGTTGGAATTTATTAGGTCATCCAAGCTTTCGTCTTCATTTTCTGTGCATTGTGTTTGCCTGCGAGGTTTCCCCATTGTCACTCTTGTAGTGGGTTTTTCCTACGTGTTGTGGTGGGGTTCATTGGCTAGAAAGAGTGCACGGCTGCGAACTGTGCTCTTTTGCTGTCTCTAGTTGACAGTTTTTTGGGGGTGCACTCCCTAGGCCTCTGAGGAGACCTTCAGGGATTCAGAAACACAGGTAGACAGGCACAAGCAGGAGAAGTTTCTCTTGAAGTCCTCAGAGTGAACAAAGGCACAGTAGGGCAGTGCCTCTGCAGGCCAGAGAGCTCAGCTTATAGGACAGCCAGAATTTAGTCCCTGAGCAGCTCCAAATTGCAGGCTTTTGCGGGTGCGCACCCTAGACCTCTGAGGACACCTTCAGGGATTCAGAAACATAGGCAGACAGCCTACCTAGGTTCAATCCCTAGTATCCCCCCATGGTCCCTTGAGTCTGCCAGGAGAGAATCCTCAGCACAGCATCCAGAGTAAACCCTGAGGACTGCCAGAGGTGGTCCCAAAACAAAAATAATAAATAAAAATAAATAAAACTTGAGTATATAGAACTTTCAACCTTCCTTTTCTAAAGCTTGTATATATGTTGGTTTCCAAGACACTGCTTTTGATATGATATTTATCTCATTGGGTGTTTCTTTATAGTTTCATTAGTTGATCTGTTCTCCTACTAGAAACCAACCCAAAGGATTAGTTAAAATGCAAGCTTTAGTCTAGGAGTTTCAGGTAAATTCATGGTGGAAAATCAGAAAGTATTCTCGAAACCAATAGGTACAATAATCATATCTATCCATTTATCTATATGTATCCTTTAATTAAAAATACAGAACAAAGTGCATTTTATTATGGTTTTTACCTTTAAGATAACAGGCTCTATTAGCTTTTATAGTTGTTTATCTACCTATCACTTGGTCTATTTTACATTTTTTAGTCATTTAAGTTGGAAATTTTAATTATCATTGAAACATTAGTTTATCTAAATTTAGATGTCCTTGACATAACTCTAGCTTTCATCTTGTCCTTGACATTTTCCTTGCCTGCTATTTCAATGTCCTGCTAAATTCAATTTCTCTCGTAATACAAGAGAAAAAAAATTTGAAATCTTCACTCAGCAGTTAATAAATGGAACAAATATTTCTAAGTCAGTCAGCAGCATTGTGTTGTTTCCCTATCATACCTATATATTTAATTACTTATCTGATAAGTGATTTTAATGGACATAGAAGAATTTATCTAAACTCTTCTCGCAAGTAATTGGTAAAACTAAAGTAGACTAGACTACTGCCTCGACTGGACTTCAGAATGCAATTATTCCAGAAATTAATTTCAAAAATACTATTGAAAATTTAAAAAATTATAAAAACTCTAGGGGACTCGAGCAATAGTAGATCAAGAAGACCATTTGCCTTGCATGCAGCAACCCTGGGTTCAGTCCCTTGCATTCTATATGATCCTCTTTACCACATGGAGTAATTCCTGAGTACAGAGCTAAGAATAAGCTCTGATAACCACACAAATGTGGTCCTCTCCAAACTTAAAAAAAGAAAAGAAAAAAAGAAAATTATTGGCGAAAAGTGGAATACAATCAACAGCAAAGAAGTTTCTGGAAATTACTGATGTATGGAGGTAAGAACATGTGGTCTTAATTAGATGGGAAGAAACTCAGAGATAATGGTATAAAATGGACACTCATGATGGATGTAGTCTTGGGTACAGTATGCATGAAGCCCTATCGTTTACAATATTGTAAATCACAATGTTTTATATAAAATATCTGCATATAAGTAATTAAAAAGAATTTAATTAGAATATCTAAATGGAAGCAAAGTGATTGGGTATCAAAGTGTCTGAGAAAGGTCCTGAGAACTCATAAATAGAAGAGTTGCTTTTGTCCCTAACACCTTTCATAAGAGCATATGAATACAATTAGCACCTTATTGTTTGTATCAGTTGGTCTGAATTCCATCCTCCCAAGAAGTAGGAACTGAATTTTGAAGCCCATTATTTGTAAATGCTGACTTCTTAAAATTACTTAAGGGCACAATTAATTCCAGAAAGGAACTATTCATTGCCATATTTAAATTATCTCTGCTTTAACAGAGTTCATCAAGTTAAACAAGGAACTTTGTAAAGGGACAACCACCTATGGTAGGATACAAACTACTGAAGTCAAGAAACAGGAATATCAGTCTAGTTTCTATTCAAATTGTGTAAATGCAATGTGATTAAAAAAGATAAATATGTTTTTATTCCTCCAAATATTGAATTCAAAGTGTCTCTGAATGATTTTGAATTCTTGTCTGAACAATGCCAGGAAATCTTTTTTTTTCAGAACTTGTTCTGTGAAAGTGACTTGAATAGGAAGGAGTAAGAGTGCATATTTCACTATTCAATGTTGTGCACATATTCAGTAGCAAGGAACAGAAGTGCAATCACCTCAATGAAAATGCACATGACTGTAGGAATATATCTGACCTGGAATACAAATTAGAAATTTTCCATATATACATGGCCACTTTAGCTTCTTGATCTGAGCTGACTCATTTATTTTATTGACCATTCATAAGCATTGAGGCCTTAAAAAGGGAAACAGAAAATAACTGATATCAAAGAAAGGGATTGAGATGATGAAGCTGGAAACAGCCAATGAGGAGGACGTTGGCCATCTATGGTGTAGGTTGATGGTGAAGAAACAAATGGCATTCAGTTAAGCTGAATTCTGAATAAAGAGAAGACAGAGTGAACCATGCCAGAAAGATGTGTTGCTAGGGTCCAGAGGATGAGACCAAACAATTAAAGTAAAGTTGAACAAAAGTTTAATCTGCCTGCCAACAGTTCCTAACTGACAGGGTCAGGATTCTCTCTTGCAAGAGAATTAAGGTCATAAATAGAATTATATAGGGCAGGGATATAGAGAGGTTCTATCTTTAGAATGGTTGGTTATTGACTAGGGGTACCTACCTACCGCTCTCTTGGGTTCTTCCCTGACAGGCTACCTGATATGGCCAGGTAGCTTGGGGCAGTGTTAATGGAAATAGGCTTGTGGAAACATAAAATGTGGTTTATATCATGTGGTCCTTACAAAATGGCATCTCTTCCAGTTCAGAACCTGAGAAGCCGTCTACCTTGTGGCCTTTACAAAATGGCGCCCCTCTTTATTCAAAACCCGGGTCCCAACATTGTCTAGTTATGAGAAGCACCATGTTGCTGGACAGAGACACAGAGCAGTCTTAGAAAAAAAAACAATCATATGGAGAAGAGGGGGTGGCAGAGAGGAGCCAGAGCAGAGATAGAAAGGCAGGTAAACATCAGGTTTATTGGACTCATTAGGCAGAAATAAAATTCTTTGAAACTATTGATGAGCTGTTAATGGAAGATGATGCTCTAATTCTTTTAATTCCTTTAATGATTCAGAGTTGTCCTGAAAGCAATTCTGCTTCTCATTACTCATCTCCATTGCTAACAATTTTATTCCTACTCAAAACTTCAGGATGGACCAAGCCACATACTAGCTGATTCATTAGTGTTAATCAGACTACCTCATGGGCTGCTGGGTGAACCAAGAATTAACACTCTTGGGCAGTTATCACATTATGGTAGACTCAGTAACATACAGAGGATGATTAATTAGCATTAATGGCCTTGGAGCTCAGGATAGGCACATTTCAATCATAGCGAATGGAGAAGCAGGAAGAGGAGACTGGTATGTCCCATTCATGACTTAAAATTAAAGCAAATTAATTAAAAATAATTTGAGTAATACGATTTAACTATTTATTTAAATATATTTAATACTCAAAGATTATGGTGTATATTATGATTATATAAAATAATTACACTGCATTTTATAAAATTATTTACTCAAAGCATGTATAGGATATAGTAATTTACAGGATATAGTAAAAAAAACAATTTTTATAGAAAACAGCAATGTTGAGTCATATTAAATCATACCCAATTTTCTTGGCCCTAGACACATGCCTGGCAATATGGCTGGAAGATATTAGTGCATGGTTTGTAGTCCTTGATGGAGGGGCCTTTGTGCATCTTCTTGGCAGCTCTGCAAATAATCTGCCTGTATACATCTGGTGTATTGCTGTGAAATGTTGTACTCAGAGCTCCTAAAACACCTGTTACTTGTTACATCTCATGCCTAGGAGCAAATGGTTTCAAGTTTATTACACTCACATTTTTTTTTGATATACCTTAAGTTTCTAGGCCAATGTTTCTAATTATAGGTGAGTTAAACACCCAAGAAATAAAAGACATCTTTAATATGCCAATCTAAGGGATGGTGAAACCCAGCCTGGATCTAGATTTTTGAATCTTCACTAGTTATAAAAATAGGCCATTGCGTCTGGTGATAGGGAAACAAGTGGGGACAATAAATTAATTCCATCTAGGGAAGAACTAAAATGCAAGATTTGATTTGGGTTTGTGAAAGGAATTGGTGAAGTTAGGTTAATGGAGAAATAACACTTTGGAGGGAAAAAAAGAAAAGCTTGGCAAAATGAGAAAAGTGAGTCTAATGAAAGGAAAATATCTAGACCTTAAAAAGTAGACAATGGAACAGATCAACTATTTTGAATCTAGCAAAATTGTTTTACATCCCATGATAATTTTTCAAATAGTCATGTTTCAACTAGTTTGATTCTTCAAAGAATATCTATCATGAAACTGAGCCATGGAAGTCTATTATTTTGGCTTTGACTATACCTGGTTTGAATGGCCTGTCTGACTCAACTATAATTGCTAATGCCTACCAAAAATGAATATACTGATGCATTACTCTCCTAAATTAAAATGGTCAAATGCCACAGTGATAAATATTATGTCAAAGATTTTTAGAATTATCCAACAATTCCTGGAGAATAATTTTCCAGAAGAAGAAATTTTATAGCAAAATCTTTGTGTGCATATTTCTATTTTTCTCAGAAAGGTTACCTACTGAGGAATATTTTCATCATCAGCGAGAAGAGAGGCTGCTGACTGCAAAATGTACCTTTCATCTTTACTACAGAACAATCCATTCAGATCACATCCATTGGAAATAATGCAATGCCAGATTCTGCTGAACTCCCATCCTTGGAGCTGTGTGAGCATTTCAGTAGGTACATTGAAGTCTAAACAGCAGAAACAGAGGTTCATTTTATGAAAAGGTATCCTTTTGATCTCAAAGTGTTCATTTGCTTTTACAAAACACCCTACCAAATCAAAGACTCCACTTATTAAATACGCTCTTTTATGAAGAAACATAACGTCTTGGAAAATTTTAGTACATTGCACTTGTCTTTTAAATAGTCTATTTACAAAACAAGTGTTTAAAAGATAGAGGGGGGCTGTACAGCATACAGAGAGTAGAGCACACAGATAGTATAGCAGGCTGTCATGGGTTCTAGCCTTGGCACCCTATACAATCCCCTGAGCCTTTCCATGAATGATTCCTGTGAGCAGAGTCAGCAGTGACACCCGAATATCACTGGCTGTGGCTCAAAAACTAAAATAAAATACCATGAAATTTATTTTATGATTGCTTTAGGTCAGCCATGTTTTTGCTAGGAAGGGTGACAGAAGTTTGGAGCCTAGGAAGTGATAAACATATTGGATTTGGGAGCTCACAGTGAAATGAAAGAATAGACCTGAAGCCCATTGAAACTCAGAAACCTAAGTAGACTCTTCACCCGGTGAAGTTAGCACTTTCCTCTCCATCTGTCCTGGTGCAAATGTGCTCTACCATCTGTGGGCAAAGAAAGGAATGTATCATGCCCCTTATTATTTCTCTCTTTCCAAAGTAATTTCTATTGGAATAGCAGTCATTTAGCATTTTTCCCATTTAAAAAATGTCATGTACAGATGCACACCTCAATTTAGTCAAAGTTGTCAAATATTTATACTGATCTGTGTATGACACGTCACCAAATAGCAGAGTGAGAAAACCCACAAAATTCTTATTAAGGTAAACAAGAGGAGAAATTGTGTCTTTAACCCAAAGACCCAATTGCCTCTTGCTACTCACATCTCTTTGATAATCAGCACCATAGTTTTAGGAGACTTTTCTTCATGATTACTGATTTTGAATTGTCAATAAAAGCCAGACTTAAAGGAAAAGGAACGATTTCCCCAATGTCGTCGTGATTTAGAATATATCTGGGCTTCAACCAAAAGAATTCATCTAGCTGTTAATTCTTTCACAAGTTTCATTCCTTTGACATCTTTCACCTGAACACTTCTTAGGAATGGCTTGCTAATTAGAATGTTTACAGGATAGTGCTAAAGTGATAAAACAGAGCTCCACAGTTATACCACGATTACATCTGTGTTAAAAGAAGAATGTACGTGAGCAAAGACGGAAAGGAAATATCCCTAATGTGAAATTATTTATTATGTTAGAGGCAGCGAATTGACAGAATTTATTTTCCCCTTAAAAGCATCTTTAATATTGCTATCAAGTCTGCTTCTGTCATTCTGCAAAATTTTAATAATAAAAATGGTAATAATAAATGGCATCTTATTTGAGAGAGGATCAAAGTTGTTATCAAGCCCTACTATAAGATAATGCCTTGAATTTGGAATTTCAGTCAATGAGATACTGAACTGTCAAAATGAGAGTCCTTACTGTGGGTGGTTAGTTTTCTAACCTGCAAGGAGAAAATGAAATGCACCTACCAGGTATTAATATGTCTTTTTTAAGAAGAAAGGCAATTTCAGCCACAATCAATTATACTTAATGAAGTACTAACAGACATCTGGTGTCACTGATGAACATAACCCATCATCAGAGGCCCAGGAGTTCCTGGCATAGGGTGCCCTGGTGATTCATCACTGACACTATCTAAACTTTAGGGTTGGCACATTTGGTCTGGGCCTCCTGTAATCAGCACTGTCAGTTGCATAAGCCAACACCTATTCACCCTCCTGCTTTTTCTTCTATTTCCTCTTAAGTTATCTATCGCCCTATTTTCAGTTCTAGAACGGGGTTTAAATTTAGTCCGAGCCAATTAGCTCATGATTCCTCTGAAAGCTGTTCATATGGCCAACGGATAGGCATGTAATCTATTCTAAAAGTTTTAGCACTCTAATAAGTAGGGTGATCAGTCATCTTGTGTTAGCATCTGTCGTCTTAGACAGTTCAGCTTTATGTCTATTTTTTAGTGTAATTAATAAGGGGGCACTTTTTCTCCTTGAAAGCATTATGTGTTGAAAAATAAAGTTATTGACTGGAGATAGAGTGCGTGGGCAAGTTGTTTCCCTTGAATGCTGCTAACTTGGGTTTTATCTCCAGCACTACATGTAGTTCCTGGAGCACTTCCAGGGCTACCTAGTCCCAAGAATACAAAGCCAGGACTAAGTCCAGACCATGCCAGGTGCAGTCCAACCCTTTACCTTCCAAATTAAAACTATGTTAGTCTTGAGCAAAATCATACTCGAGGGAGATATTTCCTTCCTTCCTTCCTTCCTTCCTTCCTTCCTTCCTTCCTTCCTTCTTTCCTTCCTTCCTTTATTCCTTTCTTTCCATCCTTCCTTCATTTCCTCCCTCCTTCTTTCTTTTCTTCCCTCCTTCCCTCCTTTTCCTCCTTTTATTCTTTCCTTCTTTTCCTCCTTTCTTCCCCCTTCCTTCCTTCCCTCTCTCCCTTCTTTGTTCCCTCCTTTCTTCTTTTCTTCCATCCTTCCTTCCCTCCTCTCTTTCTTCCCTCCCTCCTTCCCACCCTTCTTCCCTCCTTTCTACCTTCCCTCCTTCCTTCCTTTTTCTTTCCCTCCTTCCTTTCTTTCTTCCTTTTCTCCTTCCTTCCCTCCTTCTTTTCCCCTTCCTTCCTTTCTTGACCTTCCCTCCTTCCTTTCTTCCTTCCCTCCCTCCTTCCTTTCTTTTTTCCCTTTCCTTCCTTTCTTCCTTCCTTCCTTCCTTCTCCCTTCCCTTCCTTCCCTCCTTTGCTTTCCTCCTTCCTTCCATCCTCTTCCTTTCCTCTTTTCTTCCTCTTCCTTCCCTCCCTCCTTGCTTCCTTCCCTCCTTTCCTTTTCTCCTTCCTTCCATCCTCTTCCTTTCCTCCTTTCTTCCTCTTCCTTCCCTCCCTCCTTGCTTCCTTCCCTACTTCCTTCCCTCCTTCCTTTTCCTTCCTCCCCTCCTCCCTACTTCCCTTCTCTCCTCCCTCCCTTCCTTCTTTCCGTCCATCAAAACAAAAATTCATGTGACCCATTTAAAATCGCCTTGAGAAGGCCAGAGAATATTACAGTAAGGCACTTGCCCTGCATGCTGCAAACCTGGATCCACTCCCCAGCATCTCAAATAGTCTCCAAGAACTTCCAAGAGGGATCCTTCAGCATAGAGCCAGGAGTAACCTCAGAACATCACTAGATGTATTCCGATCCCCCAATTTAAAATAATTATAAAGCCACTTTGTAATGAAGAACACCTGTCTTAGGATAAATAACCCTGTTCCTGAAAAATGGTAAGTGGGATAATTGTCCCCGAAAAATGGTAAGTGGGAAAATTGAAAGAATCTAGATTTTTAAAGACACCACTCTCAATTTCTTAATGCTTGAAAGATATTTTATTCTAAATTCCTATGAATTGCCACATTGTATTTGCTATTGTATGTAGCAGATTGTAGTTTCTCTGTTATGTGCAGACCAATGACCCTAAATGATTTATATGTGTCATAAGCACTAGGTAATGTCCACAAATCAACAAGTGACATTTGCATGTCAGATTTTCTTATAATTTTTATAATTTTATGCAAAAAATTCTGGGCCAGTTATAGCAAAGTAGGTAAGCAGCTAGCCTTGCAAATAGTCAACACAGATTTAATCCCCAACAGTACCACCAAAAGTGATCCCTGAGTACTGATTCCTGAGTAATCTGTAAGCACCGCCAGGTGTGGCACAAAACCCAAAAAAGAAAAAGAGACATCTACTTGCCCCCCCCCAGTGAAACAATTTTATATCATTCAAGGCAATTTATAATGTCCATGAGAATATGGGTTTTCTTTTGGTCAGGGTGGTGTTGAAATGGGTCCATATCCAATGATGCTCAGGGCTAATTCCTGCCTCATTGTTCAAGAAAGGAGCAAGAAATTCTAAATAGAGCAGGGAAAAGGGAAAGCTTCTTCAACAAATTGTGCTGGCACAACTGGTTAGCCACTTGCAAAAAAGCGAACTTAGACCCCCAGCTAACATCATGTACGGAGGTAAACTCCAAATGGATTAAAGACCTTGATATCAGACCAGAAACCATAAGGCATATAGAGCAACACATAGGTGAAACATTCCATGACATTGAGACTAAAGGCATCTTCAAGGAGGAAACTGCACTCTCCAAACAATTGAAAGCAGAGATAAACAGATGGGAATATATTAAGCTGAGAAGCTTCTGCACCTCAAAGGAAACAGTGTCCAGGATAAAAGAGCCACCCACTAAGTGGGAGAAACTATTCGCCCAATACCCATCAGATAAGGGGCTAATATCCAAAATATACAAGGCACTGATAGAACTTTACAAGAAGAAAACATCTAATCCCATCAAAAAATGGGGAGAAGAAATGAACAGACACTTTGATAAAGAAAAAATACAAATGGCCAAAAGGCATAAAAAATGCTCCACATCACTAATCATCAGGGAGATGCAAATCAAAACAACTATGAAGTACCATCTCACTCCACAGAGATCGCCACACATCACAAAGAATGAGAACAAGCAGTGCTGGTGGGGATGTGAAGTGATAGGAACTCTCATCCACTGCTGGTGGGAATGCCATCTAGTTCAACCTTTTTGGAAAGCGATATGGAGATTCCTCCAAAAACTGGAAATTGAGCTCCCATATGATCCAGCTATACCACTTCTAGCGATATACCCTAGGAACACAAAAATACAATACAAAAATCCCTTCCTCACACCTATATTCATTGCAGCGCTATTTACAATAGCCAGACTCTGGAAACTACCAAGATACCCTTCAACAGATGAATGGCTAAAGAAACTGTGGTACATATACACAATGGAATATTATGCAGGTGTCAGGAGAGATGAAGTCATGAAATTTTCCTGTACATAGAATCTATTATGCTGAGTGAAATAAGTCAGAGGGAGAGAGATAGATGCAGAATAGTCTCACACATCTATGGGTTTTAAGAAAAATGAAAGACATTCTTGCAATGATTTTCAGAGACAAAAGTGAGGAGGGCTGGTTCCAGCTCACTACATGAAG
Source organism: Crocidura indochinensis (assembly GCA_004027635.1). Taxonomy (NCBI): domain Eukaryota; kingdom Metazoa; phylum Chordata; class Mammalia; order Eulipotyphla; family Soricidae; genus Crocidura; species Crocidura indochinensis. Next base: position 27,780 of record PVKC010007253.1, read on the forward strand.
CTCACCACAGAGAGTGGTGAGTGCAGTTAGAGAAATAACTACATTGAGAACTAGCATAACAATGTGAATGAATGAGAGATAGAAAGCCTGTATAGGCAGGGGGTGGGGTGGGGTGGGGTGGAGAGGAGAGAGATTTGGGACATTGGTGATGGGAATGTTGCACTGGTGAAGGGGGGTGTTCTTTGCATGACTGAATTCCAACCACAATCATGTTTGTAATCAAGGTGTGTAAATAAAGATATTAATTTAAAAAAATAGAAAGAAAAAAAAGAAGAACCTCTGGCAATACATGATGCTAGCTAGAGATCAAATTAGGGTCAGCTGGAATAGCAGCTTGCAAGGCAATTGCCTTATCTCTGATACTATCTCTCTGATCATTCGCATAAGTATCCTGAAAGGATTTTGACAAATACAGATTCTAATTCTGTTATTTAGGGGGAAAAGAGAGTTTATATTTGTGACAACACCCCCAGATGAAGTCCATGCAGTCTGTTAACACTGATCACACTGGGAAGAGCAAAATCCTCAGAAGCCCTGGTTTAAACATATTAACGTCATTTAAGAATCTTTATAGTTTTAGTCTCTTACAGTATAATTTACTTGGCCTCCCAGTTTCCTTCCTTCCTCACAAAATATGTTTAGTTCTGTTTCTAGTAGATAATTTCCCAAGGCTATCCAAAATAGACAGATGTTTGATGGCAGGCATCAGAGAGACATTGTTGATATTATTAAATGGAATAAATGTTCCTATTTGTTTGTTGGAGATATGAAATAAGATTGTCTTTTATCTTCCAAAATAAAATTTCAAGACACTCATTAGGATGTTTTGCTGTTAGACCACAGTATGATGCCAAACTGGTGGTTTGATAGCTTTGTTCATTCCAGATCCTAACTGAGAGCAAAAGCCCATCCAATCTCTTCACTTGGCTGAATCTTTAAAAATGTGGAGACCAGACCACTTCCCAGTTCCGTTTTAGAGCCACGATTTTGCAAACACAGTGGTAATTTTCTTTTTGTGGTTCCCATATGAAGATCTAGCATTTATGGTGTGACCATCCATTGCCCATCTCATGAACCTAGACTTGCTTCAGATTTCCTAGCTTCTATGCCTACATTCCTCACCAGTGTTACTTCATGGCATTGCCAGAAATTGGTGTCTGAGGCCAGAAATCTTTAGTGCATCAGTATAACAGTGGGTTCCAAGCTTCAGTGTGCAATTGAATCTTCATAACACTTGTTAAAACATGACTATAAAAATTCTTTTATTCTCAGATTACTAAGTCTGAAATAGGGCAATAATAAAATAAAATGTATCCCTTTTTTTTTTTAATTTTGGGCCACACCTAATGACGCTCAGGGGTTATTCCTGGCTATGAACTCAGAAATTGTTCCTGGCTAGGGGGACCATATGGGACACCTGGAGATGGATACGTGGTTAATCCTGGGTCTGCCACATACAAGGCAAACACCCCACTGCTGTGCCATCACTCTGGCCCCATAAAATGCATCTCTAATTTTTAAGTGGTTTTTGCCTAGGAAAAATAAAAACAAAAAACAAACAAAAAAATGCTTGCCACACCAGCACTCCTTTTGTTTGCTTTTCTTTTAACTTTTTCTCATTTTTCTTCTTTTTTTTCTCTTTTATTTCCACTCTTGTGGTTATTATTTGGTGATTTATTTTTGATAGTTACTGTCTGTTTTTTTTTAAACTGTTGGGGCTTTTTGTTGTTGTTATTGATATTTTTTTCATTTTTATCTTCTTCCAGCAGAACCACAGAACTTGAATCATCTTGTTCTGCCTCATGAATTGAGGGGTGGGGGAAAATAAAAATGAACGATACCAGGACCAAACTGTCATATGAACATTGAGTGGAATTAAAAAATGACCAAAATTAAACACCAAACCCAAAGTCAACAACAGAATGGATACCCTGTATACAACAAGCTATACACAGAGGGGAACAGTTACACTAGCACTGGGGGGTGGGGGGCA
>PVKC010007254.1:7613-29888 GCA_004027635.1 Crocidura indochinensis
CTCGGTAAGATGGTCTCACCTGACCCACGTGAGACTGATCGAGCCGTGTGATTGGGGATCCCAGAAACATAAAGACCACCACCCGCCATACTCTGCCTATTCTCTCCTCTCTGCTGAGCCGATCTACAGACTGTAACCTCTCCAGGCCCCATACCCAAAAAGTGCGGCCACTCCACTTTGCTCCGCGGCCGCGCCTACTTTGAAACCCCTGAATTCCATACCAGCAAGGGGACTTAGGTGAATTTTGTTTATGGGTGATTGTCCTCCCACTGTAACTTTACCTTGTCCTCTCTCTTTGCATCTTTGTTCTCATAATTAAAAATAAAAATTAAAAAAAAAACATCCCCTTCACCAGTGCAACATTCTCACCACCAATGCTCCCCATCTCCCTCCTCCCCCACCCCTGTCTGTATTGAAGGCAAGCATTCTACTTCTCTCACTCATTAACATTGTCATGATATCAACTTACATGCCCATCCCCTCATCGATAATAGTGCATATCACAATGTCAGAAAGGAGAGAGAGACGGTAAGAGAGAAAGAGAGAGGAAGAGAGAGAAGCAAAATGTCTGTCTCAAAAAGACAGGCAGAGGTAGGGAGGTGGGAGGGAAGTGGGGAACATTGGTGGCAGAAAAGTTACTCTGGTGCAGGGTGGTGTACATTCTATGACTGAAACCCAACTATGACCACTTCTGTAATCACAGTGCTTAAATGAAGAAATTATTACTTAAATGAATTAATTAAAAGTGCCTATGAAGCAGATGGGTGGATTTTGAAAAGTTGGGGTTTATCTACATAATGGGAAACTGTTTAGTAATATAAAAAAATGAAAATTTGCCTGTTGCTACAACATGGATGGAACTGGAGAATCTCATGCTATGTCAAGTTAGAAGAAGAAAGACAAATATCAGATTATGTCATTTATATGTAGAATATAGAGAAATAAGGCAAAGAAGAGACTAGAATCAATGAGAAACCCTGGAGTATAATAGGACTGAGGCTACCAAAGTAGGGAAAAGGTAGAAGAAAAGGAAGAACAGTGGGAGGGCTATTGGCATTACTGCGGTAGGTGTGTGGCACAGTGGTACAGCTAATGTATGAAGATGGACACTTGTCAGTCATTTTGCCTCCATAAAAACAAAATGTAACATGTAAATAAACATACATCCATACATACATGCATAAAAGCTTATCTAAGGTCGAGAGCAATAGAATAGTGAGTAGGTATGATCCCTAAACAGAGTTGGGTATAGCCCAAGAAACAAAAATTAGGAAAAGCACATCTGGTTCCTATGCTGAGAACCAACTCTAAGGTCATAAATTGAAAGTAGGATTCTCCAGAAGGGAAGCAGAGTTGTGATTTGGTAGGGATTTCTGAGCCCAGCCAGCACAACCTCTTAACGGGTCCTTCATGAATGGACAGAAGGAAACATTGAGAATGATTCCACAATCTCTTGCAGTTCTGCTCTGTGTGTCTGTGTGTGTGTGTGTGAGAGAGAGAGAGAGAGAGAGAGAGAGAGAGAGAGAAGGGGGGATCAAACCTGGTGATGCACAGAGCTTACTCCTGACTCTGCATTTAGGGATCACTCCTGGGGTTCAGGGGACCATATAAGAAGCTGGATATTAAACCCCAGTTGCCTGACCTACCCACTATGCTATGGATCCAGACAGAGAGTCTTGAATTCTGATGTGGGTCTTCCAATGACAGGCAACACCTCTGGGTAAAATATAATCATGGCTTTTCGTGGAGCTGCTTAAGGGAGCTAAATTACTCTCTTACAGAGAGACCAAATGGCAGGTAAAGCAATGCTCTCAGGAAAAACAAAGATTCTGGACCAGAGACAGGGTTCAAATCCCTAAAAGAAACTTCAGAGCTAGCAGCCAGGGAAAGCAACATACCCCTCAAGTTTTTATTTCTATATCAGTGAGAAGCAAGCAGTTATGCCTTTTCCCAGGAGCTAAAACAAAGACCAATGACATCAAAACTCGGCCGGTTCTACCATCAATGCAGCCTCTTCCACCTTCCTGTCTCCTGGAAAAAGTCCCTATTCCCCATCTGAAACAGGGGAGCTGAGAAAGGAAGCCAGGCCAGATTAGCATGGTCCCCTGCCAGGAAATGTGCCCTAAGCAGAGGCTACTGGTTTGATCCCAGCTGCTCAGGCACCCCTCTAAGCTGGCCCCATTTCCGGAATTGGCTGGGGACCCCTCAAAGGAGCAGCAACCTGGGGAGAATGAGAGGATAGCAGGAACTAGGCTTTGAAGCCCACCATGCTACTGTGCTGCTCCTCCTCCCTGCTCGGGTTGTTCCCCAAAGGGAAAGATACAAAGAGAATCTGCAATGAGCAAATGAGGGACAGCCCAGAGCCAGGATTTATATCAACAGCTTAATTCTCTGCTTTCTTGTCAGCCTGATGTCTGGCAGCAAGGATAATTTGAAACGAAGAATGTTTTTCAAGAAGGAGCAAGAGTCCTTCATCTGAAACTAATTTGTTGTCCAAAAATTGTACCGGATAAGTTGTTTGGAGAAGCCTCGGATTAAGTTGTGCATAAAAATACAGCCAACTCTTCATTATCCACACTCATGGATAATCCGAAAACCAACAAACACCTCAAATGATTTCTGTTTGGTTTCATAACTGCGGGGTGGTTTTCCCTCTGTAGTTTTCAGTTTTTGCTTTTAATTGTCTTCAGGGTCTCATGAGAAAGCGAAGGGTTCTATAACCTTCTGTTCATTGCCAAACAACCAAGCTTTCAGCACCATGGCTACAAAACAGAAGTTGTCTTCATGGAGTTTAAAAATAAAAATTCAATTTCAATGCACTACAAAGGAATAATAAACAGAAGTGAAAAAAAAAAAGGAAAATCTGGGTTTTTTTTCTTCTCTATCCACAGACCAGTGAGTTGATTAAGAGTATTAGTCTTGTCTTGTTTGGTTTTTGTTTTGTTTTGTTTGGGGGTCACACCCGACAGTGCTCAGGGGGACCATATGGGATGCCGGGATTCGAACCACCAACCTTCTGCATGCAAGGCAAACACCTTACCTCCATGCTATCTTTCCAGCCCCAAGTCTTGTCTTGTTTTGTTTTGTTACCTCTTTCTTCATTTTCCCTTTCTTCTTCTAAATGGATATTTATGACACCTACAGGGACTCCTCCTAGTTTTTCTCTTTTTTGTTTGCCTTTTTTTCTTTTTTTTTCTCCCATATCTTTTCTTATCTCTCCACTAGAGCCACATTACTGGAATCGCCTTGATCAGCCTCATAACTGGAGGGGGGGAAATGGATAGTACCAAGACCAAACAGTCATATGTTCATTTGGTGGAAATAAAAAATGATCAGACTCAAATACCAAATCCAAAGTCAAAGACAACAGAAGTGATACCCAATCTACAACAAGCTGTACAAGGAGGAACAGTTGCACTAGTACGGGGGTAAAGGAGGGAGATGTGGGACCCATGCTGGAAAAGGGAGGACAACACTGGTAGTGGGAATGCCCCTCATTCATTATCACTATGTGCCTGAAATATTACTGTGAAAGATTTGTGATTCATTTTGACCACAATAAAAATAAAAAAAAATATAATATTAGACCTGGAGTCATATTGCTCTAGTTCAAACCCTGCCTCTCCCCTGTTCAGGTGATTTAAAGCATTCAATTTAACCTCTCTCTCATTTAGCTGGTTTTCTCCCCAGGAAAGAGGGGGTAACAGCAGTGGCAGTGTTGCTATAGGGAGTTATGTTATAGGCTGTTATGAGGATTCATTATACTTTTCTCGGTTGTGTTTTTAGATTTGGGCATGGCCCACAGGAAGCTTCCAAGGGCTATAAATTTCTGGCAGTCTCTATGCGCATTAATTGCCATCTCAGCAAGCTAGGCTGCGGTAGATATTCTTCCATGATACTTAGAGGCATTTTGTGCAATTCACTGAAGGGTCCCCAAGGCCCCCCAAAAGAGGGTAAGCCAGGTTTTAAAGGAGAGAGAACCCAAGACAGCTGTCAGCTCCTGTGTGCTGAGCAAACAGGCCCCCAGTCCAAGCCTAATTATCCTGCCTAATGGGGGGAAAGTGATTATGATTCATAGAAAATTAGCCATCAGCAGCTGGGCAAGAGAAAGCAAAACAGTCACCCGGGCAATAGCGCACACTCCAGGTCAGGAAAAAGGCCCAGGTGGGCTGGGACACAGAAACAGGAGCCAGGAACTCTAAGCCTGAAGCTATCATTTGGAAAAGGAGGTCATAAGACCTTTGACCCAATGCATTGGCAAGGAAGGGAGTGGATGGAAATAAGAAATCTGATCCCAGGAGAGCAAATTTTCAGCTGGACTTCATCTCAGCCACTTCTCCACCTCTGAGTATCTACAAACAGATCCAGTAACCCAAAACTCAATCGGGTCAAGGTGAGATTTCAAGGTAATACCATGGAGTTAAACAACCTAAATTTTAGGTCTGGCCCTGCCAGGAACTTAATAATAGAAGCAATAGGAATATCAGTGGCAGTGGCAGTGATGGAAGTAACTGTGATAGACACAGTAACACTGTTCTGACCAGAACCTGTGCTGAACTCTTTACATGATGAACTCATTCTTTCTCTGACAAGCATTACAAAGGTGTTCTTGGTGTTTACATTTTACAGGTAAAGAAATTTATCTCTCCACTATGAAAAAGAAAAGAAAGAAAGCTGGGAAGGAAGGAAAGAAGGAGAAACCGCCACCAAAGTAAGTGCTGCCACTTCCAGCATCCTGTCCAATGGGTTGGACACAATTATATGGAAGTAGAGAAAAGAATGGGACAAGCAAGGAGACAACTGGAAAGGTAACAGAAGACTTTTCCTTTCAACCTTTCTATAGCCAAGACTTGGAAATGTCTCAGGGTGCCTTCTCAACCCCTGACCCCTTTGCCCACTTCCAGGCCCACAAGGCAAGAGGCCTTCCATTCAGTCCATAATGCCAGGGTAGGGTCCCAAAGCTTGCAACCTCTACCCAGTGATGCAACTCCTCTCTGTCTCAGTGACCTAGCTATTGACTAAGGCCTGGAGCCCACTGGGAGCTGCTCAACACTTCAGGAAAAGAATAACATTAGGACCAATACTTTGCAGAGGTCTTCTGTGTCCTCTAGCTCCATCCTCGCCCCTAACTCCCCCCGGCAGTATGTTCTAAGGTGGAGAAGAGGGATTGGCTCAAGTTGCAGTGCCTCAGGGAGCTGAAACTATTACTAGCCAAGAGGTGGCACAAACAGAGATTGTGATGTCCCATCTAAAGTCAGCCCAAAGAAGGCTGGAGTTCTAGCCTTGTAAGGGGCCAACTCATATTCTATCTTTGGCAACCCATAATTTTCCTGAACACTGGTAGAAATTATCCCTAAGCACAGAGGCAGTAGTAAGCCCTGCGCTCCACTTAGTATGACCCAAATAGCCAAAAAAATTTAATCAAAGGTAACCAGTTTATAAGGAACCTTCCTTGGGCACCATCAGAGTTGTATGGGCATGGGAACACTTGGCACTTAGGGGGACTTTGAGAGCCCTCTATGCTATACTTAATGACTCTCTTTCCCTCACTGTCCTTTCCAGTCCTCAACTGCAGAGTTGTCCCACTTTGACAGACATGTTTTTTTAAGTCTGTGCACAGTCTTTAGCCACCCCTCTGTCACCTCACGTCCCACTTTTTTCTGCTCCACCCCACCAGACTGCAACCTTCTGCCACAAAGCAGCAGTCAGAGGTTTATAGAGACATAAGAAAAAGTATAGAATACATTGTCCAATCCCATATTCTCAGGATAAAGAGCAGAGGCTAAGGGTGGGGGAAAGGTAGATATTCTAGTCATGTGGCCATGAGTCGCTGTACTCTGTCTGGGCCCCAGGGCCCCTAAATTCCTGTTCACTGATACTTTCTTCCAGAAAGAAGATGATTAAGATCCTGGTACCTGGACAGTGCACAGTGTCCAGAGCTTTTGGTTGCAAGAGCTCCTGGCAGGATTTCTCATCTCCCTGCTTGCTCTCCTTCTGTCCAATACAGGGAAATGGGCTGAAAAGTAACTGAAGAAACTCATTGATCCTAGGATCCAATCATTTCTACTCTGTTTCCCCTGGTATGAAGAAACATTATGAGATTCAAGAGAAGCTCAGGAAGTGGACTTTGTAGCCCATGGAGAACTTTAGCCCAAAGAAAACAGGTCAAGTGTAATTAGCCACAGCTCCCAGGGGCTGCCTCCCCACTAGGCCCTCCCTAGCTTCCAGTTTCCCTGGTCTTGACTCTCACAGCCCTCTAAAATCTCTGAGTGAAGAATTTTCCTCATCAAAGAGTAATTGCCTGGGCGCCCCTCATTTCTAATCAACAAGCCAAGGTATTAGTTCCTGGGAGTATGATTGATTTCCAGGGACTTGGAACTTAATTACATTTTTGCAAATTTTGTTTGGAATCCTCAGAGAAGCAAGACACTTTCTGTTCTTGAACTTACCATGGAGGAGGGATTCCAGCATGGCAAATACTCCATTCATCCTTCCTTGAGCTGAGGAAGAAAAATTTGGCAGCTGTCTGCCTGGAGCTTTCCTTCCTTGAAATTCCTACCCCCTACAAGGGACCAGAGACGATTGGTTTTTCAAGTAGAGAACATCCTGGGGAACTGTCTACATGAGCAACCACCCTGTGAGACTAAAAAGTCTCAAGTCTAACCAGAAGTTGAGGTATCCCCTTCAACTGCAGACCCCAACCACCCACTTTAGTTAAATCTAGCTGTGTCTAGCCTATGGCTTCCATCTCAACCTCAAGTTGACATTTATTATAATTATTATTTTATTAGTATTTAAATCACAATATTTTATTACTATTTTTTTACTCTGAACAGAATCATTCTTTCTTTTTTTTTTTTTTTTTTTTTTGGTTTTTGGGTCACACCCGGCAGCGCTCAGGGGTTACTCCTGACTCCATGCTCAGAAATTGCTCCTGGCAGGCACGGGGGACCATATGGGGCACCGGGATTCGAACCGATGACCTTTTGCATGAAAGGCAAACGCCTTACCTCCATGCTATCTCCCGAGCCCCAGAATCATTCTTTCTTTATAAATTTTACTTATTGACCAGTATATGCCAGACACTTTGAAGTACTTTAAAACTATCAGCTCACCCCACGCTCATAAAAGCCTTTAGGCTACCCTGCCTTCTTCAAACCTGATGGCTAGAATACTGCTTTGATCTTTATAAACTCCTGATATCATCATAAAGCAAAAGGATCATTTTTTCTATGAGCGTAAAATTACATCCAAATCAAAAAGCTTGAAAGAGTCAATGACTTTCTGGTGCAAGTCGATGGGCCTTCAGTTCAGGCCCAGATCGGTTATTCTACATTTCACATCAATGATGGAAATCTCAGGAATGAGTTTGGTAAAGCTGCCTGAGACGACTGAGGGGATCATAGAATATGACAGAGAAATAGGTGCATTAAGAAACAACACGGGCAGATGAGTGTATCATGAAAATATAGTACATAGACACAATGAACATATAGGTGTAAGGAATGATGCAATCATGCAACATGCTGCAACATGGATGGAACTGGAAGATATTATGTTAAATGAAGTAAGCCAGAAGAAAAAGGATAAATATAGAATGATACCACTTAAATGTGGTATTTAGAATAACTGCATGAAAAAATGCAATTGTTTAAATGGAACTTGTCTAGAACACTTTTACCCCCAGAGTGTAACAATGAGAAAGAAAAAAAGTGGAAGAGGAAAAACACAAATATAAAAGAATGGGGGATAGAAGCCAAGAGGTTTCAGGTGCATTGGTGATATTAAGAAAGGGCAAAATATACAAGCCAAAGTCAACAACAATGAAATTGTGGGACCCAAATTGTAACAATTAGAACTTAAAATGGGTGTGTTATGCTGGCAGGCTGGAGGACAGTGGTGGTGATAGGGAAAGTATTTTGGGAACATTGGTGGAAGGGGGGCAACTAGTGCTGAAATTGGCCTGAAACCTCATTGTATGTCTGACACTCAATTATGAAGAACTTTGTAAGTCACAATGGTACAAATGGTAGAAAAAAATTAAATAAAAAGAAACAACACAGGAGGTGGAAAAGTATAAGGTAAGGGGACAGAGAGATAGCATGGAGGTAGGGTATTTGCCTTGCATGCAGAAGGATGATGGTTCGAATCCCAGCATCTCATATGGTCCCTCGAGCCTGCCAGGAGCAATTTCTGAGTGCAGAGCCAGGAGTAACCGCTGAGCACTGCTGGGTGTGACCCAAAAACAAACAAAATTTACAGTGAGTAAAATGCTTACCTTACATGTGGCCAACCAGGTTTGATCCCCAGCATCCCGTATTGTCCCCCAAGCACCACCAGGAAATATTCCTAAATGCAGAGCCAGGAATAACTTCTAAGCACTGCTAAGGAAAATAACTTAATGGCAATTGCATGCTGGGACAGGGTGCCAAGAATAATGGGATTTGGAGGCCTTGTCTGTCTGCTGAGCCCACACTAATTGCAATTCTCTTCAGACCAACTTCCTTCAAGTCCCACGTCTCACACTAACTTTTCCTTTACCATGCTGACTTACAGTTTCAGGCCTGAGCCACCTGCCCTGGGATCTAGTCTAGGGTCTGTCCAGGGATGTGGGATAACCCTGTAGACCCAGAAGAAGTACATGCCCCGGGAATCTGGAGCAGAGTGGTTTTGCTATTGTTTTTAACTTTACTTATTTATTAGTTGGTTAATTGATTGGTTTGGGGGCCACACCTAGCAGCACTCAGAGGGTTCCCAGAAATAACTCCTGGCAGGCTGGGGGACCATATGGGATGCCAGGAATTGAACTGGATCCCTCCCAGATCAGCCGCATGCAAGGCAAATGTCCCACCGCTGTGCTATCTCTCCAGCCCCCTGGAACAGAGATTTTTTTATTTTGTTTTTTTGTTTTGTTTTGTTTTGGTTTGGTTTTGGTTTTGGTTTTGGTTTTTGGGTCCACCCGGTGACGCTCAGAGGTTACTCCTGGCTATGCGCTCAGAAGTCGCTCCTGGCTTGGGGGACCATATGGGGAACCAGGGGATCGAACCGCGGTCCGTCCTAGGCTAGCACAGGCAAGGCAGGCACCTTACCTCCAGCGCCACCGCCCGGCCCCCTTGTTTTGTTTTTGGATCACACCCGGAAGCACTCAGGAGTTACTCCTGGTTCTATGCTCAGAAATCACTCCTTGCAGGCTCAGGGGATCACATAGGACACCGGGATTCGAACTACTGACCTTCTGCATGCGAGGCAAAGACCTTTACCTCCATGCTATCTCTCCGACCCCAGGTTTTTTAAACTTTTTATCCCTGCAGAAAACAGGAGAAACAGCTCACAGAGACTGAGGCAGATTTTTTCAGCATTATTGATAATAAAATTTTTTCCCAATGCATGTTTATAATAGTCCCACTACATGAGCCAGATGTATCCCATGTTAAGTATTAACAGTCTTCTTGCTGACCTAAAATTTTTTTAGCAAACCAGCAGCAGTACTAAAACCATACGTCTAGAACAGCCCAAATCAAAAAATGGTCTAAGCAAGAACCTCTCCTCTCCACTGCAATCCTCCCTCCTTTGTGCGTGGATTTTTTTTTTATTTCTAAATTATCAGATCAAAGGGGAGAAAGCTCACTGTAGGATTCTCACTTAGAGATGACATTGTTCGTTCTGAGTGAGTTTTTGTGACAATCTGAATTTGAAAACTTCCTAGGGCCACTGGGTCTGGCTTAGATCAGCCAGATTTTGAGAATTAGAAGATTTCCCATATTTTAGGAAGTAAATATGTCTGCCTAGTTCTGGCATAGTGTAGGCCAGGAATTTTTTAACTATTTTTCACTTTTTTTTACTGGAGAAACTCTTATGCAAGTCTGAATATCTAAAATAGATCTACAAAATACTGATACTGACAATATACCATGAGTTTATCTCTAAACAAATTTTCCATGACCTTTTAATCAGTTGTGTGACCCAAGAAAGCATGATAGCCCATAATTTACACATTTGCACAATGTCCAAGCCAGGGAAAGAGACTGCATCATAAAAAAACAGCATGTGAATGTGGCTAAACCTTACATATAACAGGACCATGAATGTTGTCCTGTGAACTAGCTAGTCTATCACCTTCCCACACTCCCACTGCCAATGTTTATGCAGTCTCATCCCTGAAAAAAATTTTTTTTTGGTTTTTGGGTCATACCCAGCAACACTCAGGGGTTACTTTTGGCCCTGTGCTCAGAAGTCGCTCCTGGCAGGCTCAGGGGACCATATGGGTTGCTGAGAATCGAACTCAGGTCCATTCAGGGTCTGCTATGTGCGAGGCAAATGCCCTACAACTGTACTATCACTCCAGCCCCTTTCCCTGACAATTCTGTCCTTAGACAGTCCCAAAAGACAGGGAAGCCTGCTCCCATCTTTGCAAAGATCTAGCTCCTTTCTAACCCTTCCTGGAGAAACCCTGACATGTTTCTTGACTCTGGCTGGCCTCTGGGTCAAAGTGTCAGTAAGGGATACATGAACTCACCTACTTCTAGGAAGCCACAGGAGAGGTTCAAGGGCTCAGGTGAAGCAATCACAGGCATTCTTAAAGACATTAGCTATTCGGAAGACACTAAGGCTTGCCTGGAATTGGGGAAGGTACAGAAGATTACACATCAACAATATTCCCAAACCTTTCCTTGAGGACAAGTAAAATCCCTTGGTTTCCTCCCCTACACTCCATAACAGTCACTTTCCAGCTCCATATATGTGAGCCATATAGAGGTCTTTGTAATAGTTCTCTTTTGTATCTGTACTCATTGCCTTCTTTATCCCCCTCCCCTGGGGAGAAGGGTATGGTTTGGAGCTAAATAAATGGGAGGCAAGTAGCTGAGAGAGCCGCTTTTTTTTTCCTGCAGACTTGTGGTCTCCTTGAGTGAAGCAGCTGGCTTGTTGGTAAACTGCTTGAGGATGAATTCTTGCCTCTTATTACCCTCATAACTGTGTGGATTATTTACTGCAGACTAATATAACTGGAACAACTTCCCCTATCCTTACTGGATAGGAGATATGAGGCTTCCCTTTCCCTTTTGAGAACTGTGAAGTAACCAAACCCTAATTCCACTTCAAGGGAACCAAATACTTCACATGTAAAGGCGTCCATTCATTAGATGACCTTAAAATGCCCACCAGCCATCAAATCCCATCATGTCAGACTACAGTGAAATGCCTAGTTTTTTCTTCTCTGCAGCTACTTTCTGCTCCGAAACCCTTGGAAGAGGAGCAAAGAGAAGAGGGCTTTCCACACAAAAGAGGCAACACAGAAAAGAACTCAAAAACTGCATGGGCATTTCTTGAAGACCCCCCACATAGACCAAGAACTAGTACCTAGGTACAGTGCAAGTTCCCTGGAGAAATATGTGTATGGCAGGTACATGCCAAGTTAAAGGAATCCATAACTTTAAGAGCAAAATTGACTGGTAGGATGATAGTGTTGGGTCACACCCAAAAAGGACCTGGAGGGAAGCCCCAGCATGTTGATGCTATGCAGAAAGGCAGTTGATGGTCCTTCTCTCTTCCTGCAACCCTGTCCTTCTTGTATTGGCTTCTTCTTTTCAAATTAACAGAGCAGGAACTGGAGCGATAGCACAGTGATAGGGCATTTGCCTTGCATGCGGCCAATCTGGGACAGACTGGGTTGGACTCCTGGCATCCCATATGGTTCCCAAGCCTGCCAGCCTCGATTTATGAGCACAGAGCCAGAAGTAACCCCAGAGCTCTGTGGGTGTAGCCCAAACAAACAAACAAACAAACAGAGCAACAGCATGTTCTATCAGTAGCCATTGCTTTTTACCCTCACCTCAAGCTACCTGGGGTTTAAAAACAAAACTATAATTTCAATACACTACACAGGAAGAAAAAAAACAGAAGTGAAAAAAAGGAAATTTGGGGGATTGTTCTTTCTAGCCACAGACCAGAGAGTTGATTAAGAATGTTAAACCCTGAAACCCGACCACAATCATGTTTGTAATCAAGGTGTTTAAATAAAGATATTAATTTAAAAAAAAAAGAGTGTTAGACCTGAAGTCATAATGCTCAGGTTCCATTCCTGCTTCCTCTACACGTTCCTCCCTGTAGGAGACCAGCTTGTTCCTCTTTTGCCCTTGAGCACGGAGTCCTTCTCTCTCCACCCTAGACCTCTTCCTACTCCCAATTCTTTCTCCCTGCAGCTGGAAGTAGTAAAAGACAAGCAGAGAAAAGGAGAAAAGCAGTGGGCTGAGGTTGAACAGCTGGAGGCTTGCTTGGGCTGAAGCTGTCCTTCATCCCAAGAGTGTCTGAGAACCAGAGGAGGGGAAAGCCTAGCCAACAGCTGAAGGCAGAATAAGTAAGAGGCAGTGAGCAGCAGAAAATTCACCCTCATAAATTTTCTCACAGGGTGTAGATTAGAAGCCAGGCATATATTCCACTTCCACACTCATTTCATCCTTCAGAAACACACCAAAAACAGCCTTCAGGCAGGAATTCAATTCACTAACAGGTGAGAAATTTAACTTGCAGATAAAATTAAGTAATGTGCCTGAAGCCACAAAAACCAAAGAGGAATGAGGATTCCCAGAAATCCCTTGGGTTCCTAAGATGCCCATTGCTTCCCTGTTGAGCATTCATCTCTCACCAAAGGAGAGAAAGAAAGGTTGTGCAGGACTCCCAGAAAGTCTGTGTGTCCCACCTCATCTTGTCCCTGAAGATTATAACAGGTCCTCACAGTTCTGGATCTGCTTCTAAGCTGAGACCAGCTGAGACTTGTTTTATAGATAGATAAGTAGGTAGGTAGGTAGGTAGGTAGGTAGGTAGGTAGGTAGGTAGGTAGGTAGGTAGGTAGGTAGATAGGTAGATGGTAGATAGATAGATAGATAGATAGATAGATAGATAGATAGATCGATCTTTATTTAAACACCTTGATTACAAATATAATTGTAGTTGGGTTTTAGTCATGTAAAGAACACCCCCCTTACCAGAGCAACATTTCCATCACCAATGACCCAAATCTCCCTCCTCCCCAACCCTACCCCTGGCCTGTACTCTAGACAGGCTTTCTACTTCCTTCATTCATTCACATTGTTAGGATAGTTCTCAATGTAGTTATTTCTCTAACTGTACTCATCACTCTTTGTGGTGAGTTTCATGTCGTGAGCTACTTCCAGCTTTTGTCTCTGAGAATTATTGCAAGAATGCCTTTCGTTTTTCTTAAAACCCATAGATGAGTGAGACTAGTCTGCATTTCTCTCCCTCTGGCTTATTTCACTCAGCATAATAGATTCATAATATGTACATCCACTATGCCACCTGAGACTTGTGCTGGCTATGCTCTTACCTACTCTACCTACTCCAGTCCGAGACATCTAAAACTGATGCACCTAGACTTTGGCTTCTGCTTCCTAATTTCCTCCTACTAGGAAATTTTTTCAGTCCTGCCTCATTTTACCTATCTGGACAGGGTCAGCAGTTATGATCCTATCCTAGTCTACTGAAGTGTTTGAAAAACTATTAAAGAAAGAAAAGAAAATAGAAATGACGAACATACTCAAAAGGGCAAACTGTCAGCTTGGTTAATAATAATGTTTTTACATGACAACAGAAAGTTCCTATCTAAATCCATGTCCTCACTAGTTATAGAAGCCATGGTGTGACTTGACTCTGAATAAGTACTAGGTCTTGCCAGGAGGGGCAGGTGTTCTGAAAGAGCACCCTGCAATGGATCAAGACCCCAAAGATCTGAGTAGAACTGATGCAGGGCAGAGGAGGTCTCTTACTTGGCAGAGGAAAAGAAAAAAACAAAATTCAGGACAGCAAAGAAGAAAAGATGGTTATTTTTTTGCTCAAGAAATTCACACAAATGATCAAGGGAAAGCTGTCTGAGCAGTTGAAAACAGAACAGAGATCAGCCTCATCGTGTGAGGTGAGGCTGGTCTGAGAAAGCACATTTATAAAACATCAAAAGGAAAGTTTGAGCAGCTGCTCACAGAACCTCAACTCCAATTCCTTAAAAAGGAGTTTTTCCCCCAAAGGAACATTTCCAAGATTTGATGCACCAGAATTTCAGGGTGGGAGAATTCATCTGGTCAACAGCCCCAGGCATCTCTCTTCACCACCCAAAGGGTGGGTAGAGCAGATTAAGTCCTAAAAAAATCTAGATCTTAAAGGTTCTTTACCCTTCTCTTGCTTTGCTCCTTACTGTAGTGAAGACTGGAAAACTGACCCCTCCTGATTACATCAACTAGGTTTCTTGGGGGATTCAGAAGTAGAGGGAAAGAGTAAGGAAAAGGCAGAGACCTTACTTATCCCCCTTTCTCTACTACAGTGTTACTGCAGCAGCTGTATTCTCTTTAGTTTCAACTCCCACAAAATATATATACTCTAGTTCAAGTTCCCAGTGAACACATAAATCCTTGTTCAAGTTCCCACTGAAACATGTCCACCCTGGATCAAGTTCCCTCTGCATATAACTACCCCGGTTCAACTTCCCATGGAAAACATCCATCATGATTCAAGTTCCCACTGAATATATCCATTCTAATTCAAGTTCCCCTGAACACATCCATCCTAGTTCAAATTTCTAGAAAGCACATCCATCCTGGTTCGCATTCCTATAGAATGCATCCATCCTGGTTCAACTTCCCACTAAATACATCCATTGTATTTCAAGTTCCCATAGACTGCATCTAGCATGACCCCACTTCCACCAAACACAACACCTTAATTCAAATTCCCGTTGACTATTATCTGTTGTGTTTTCCCTGACCATACACCCTGGTTGTAGCTTCTACCAAAAATATCCTCTGGTTCAAATACCTTGAGACACCAATTCCTGGCTTCTGGTAGCATCTTACCTAGTGGTATCTCCAAGCATTGCTAATTTCTGTGTTGCCACACAATCTCTATCTGTTTGACTTTCCAGATATTCTCTCATCTGTTATATATACTAACTGTCCTCCATTTTAAAATACAACTCATGCTTTGGGAACCTTGGTTAATACAGATACTGAAAATTATTCATTATTGGATCTTGCATAGCAAACTGACAGTGAGTTACTGAGTGAGGACTTTTGTTGGATAGATATAGGGGCATATAGTTATGTAGATGGGAGTGGTCTGATTAAGTAAGTGAACAGATGAGTAGATTTTTATGACTTAGTGAAGATGTTTTTATTATGTGTAAAGGGGGAAATTCCTTCCAAGACACTTCATAAGAATGTCCAGGGATTTAGAATCTCTGTTATGTTTCAAATCAGACCAAAACTCTTGCTTAGGGAGTTGAAGATACATTATAAAACTGAATCCAACATCTAGACAAGCAAAATAAAAACTGAAAGGGGCTTTTTTAGGTGTTGTACTCTATCAATTTTAGTTCTTATTATAGCAAAATGGAGTCACCCCTTTTCTTTTCTTTCTGGGCCTCTCCCTCTATTTGCAGAGGCCAAGCAGGGAGGGTTTTATTAGTGGTAAATTGCTCTAGTTTGACAAGCATTTCCATTACATTTATTATGCCCAAGTCTCTGTAAAGTGAAGAAAAGATAATGGAAAGAGCCTCATCACCATTGATTCTTCGTTCATGTACACTTGAAGAAGTTGCCAAATGGCTGCAATTCTGGCATGGAAAGATTGGCCCAGACAACTATAGACTGTGGGGTTCTTAGTTTTCAACAATTACATTCTCAGAATCTTGCTTCCTTCTCCTAAGTATATTGCCTTGAATAATTAACTGTTCAGAAATCCAGTCTTTCCACAACCACTTTGTTCCTACTTTTGATGAGCAGGGTCATTACCAAGAGATGATCAATAAAAGGGAGATTTCCACCTCTACTGTGATAGGAGAGTACTGAGCCACCATGGTACTGACTCTCAGACATAGCTCTGAAGTGTTCACAAGAGATTCTTTGACTCTCTCATCTTCCCCTTAAAATTGTATATACCCTGAAAAGATGACTATGAAAGAAAATTGAAAAAAATGAGACTTGCATACATGTCATTAGTTTTGCAATCTGTCTATTGTGCACGAAATGAAACCTAGCTGTTTTTTAATTCAATTTGGATTACTGAATCTTATCAAAGGAATCCACCCACTAAAAACTCAAAATTGAATGGGTCACTTAAAGAGAAAGAAAGCAACCAGGATCCATGTATGGCCTCAAGTTACCACTGACAAATCTAGATGAATGAGTTACCCAAGCAAATGAAGCACATCTTTGATTCTTTTATTATTTGGTATCCTTCCCCCCAAAAAATCACCTTTTTTGTTTTGTTTTTGGGTTACACCCAGTGGCACTCAAGGGTTACCCCTGGATCTGTGCTCAGAAATGGCTCCTGGCAAGCTTGGGGTACCATATGGATGCCAGGAATCGAACCACCATCAGTCCTGGGTCAGGCTCATGCAAGGCAAATGCCCTACTGCTGTGCTATCTCTCCAGCCCCAAGAATTACATTCTTGATCTGAACTTCTGGTGTTCTGATATATCAAATTTTGTCCATGTTTCCCAGTTCCCTTCCTCCTACAACATGCTCATCTCTTTATCAGAATGTACAGGGACCATTGAGGAATTGTACTGTCTGTACCCCCTTCACCATTAAGCACTATTTTATAAAGTCTGCACATTGGCCCTGAAGTCTTCAAGTGGAATTTTAGGCAGAATATAAGTAGAGTTGAAGTGACGAAAAAAACCTTTCCCAGACGTCCTCAAATACCATAGACAGAAGCAAATTAGACAGACTTAAAGTGAATTCACATCGACCATGCTGAAAATCTTCCCTTTATTCTCCTCTTCTCCCTCCCTCCCCCCCCCCAGCCTGATTCAAAGTGGGAGTCCAGAGCAAGCCCACCTGGAGCGTTTTTATTCTTTCGTATCTCCACAGGCATGCAAGAATTATTTCTTTGTGTTGAAGTGAAAACCATTTTGGAGTGAAAGCAATGCCTTTCCACTTCAAGATGAGGTTGCAGCCACTTCTCAGACATCCTTAGGAGGAAGGACCATTTCATAAGACTCCTCTGGCAAACATTTTGTGCCAGGCTGGCCTCCCTTGCCACATTCGCTGTTCCCTAGAGTCCTTTCTGCACCATGGATCCTTGAGTGCTCAGAGCATAAAATATACTTTTCAAATTAGCCTCAACAAAGCATAAGAAAATGAGGTAGTCTGCTGGTACCTACTGATTGCAAAACCAATTTATATGATCAAATCAATCAATAATTATTCCATGAATATCAACCAACTTTAGTTAATGCTCTGTTCAGAACCCCACTGCTGGCTTCCTCTTCATAGCCTCTTTTTTGCCCTGTTCCCCTTGCTGCCTCTACCCTTACCCCAACATCACTATCACCAATAATCAAGATGACAGGTTTCCTCCCACCCTACCCCCCCCCCAGGGAGCTGTCCAAAATTTCAGCACCACGTCAAACCAGGGGGCGGTTAACTGGCTTCCTTCTTTCTTTGTCAGAAGCAGATGGAAAAGGTGGGAGGAAGGGAATTATTTATTTTCTAGTCTTGCCCAAAGCAATCTCTATTTTGAGGGTCAGTTCCTTCCACCCCCACCCCAACCCAATATTACTTGACTGACAGAGGCCCCCACCTTAGGCCCCAACTCCAAGAGGCCCTTACTGACCCTGTTTACATTGCCTGGAAGTACCTCTGCACTGCAGAACTTTGGGTTTCAGGATTTTGCAAATTTTATGAGAATTTTCAGTCAAGCTGATTTTTAGCTCCCCCTTTTCCCTCCAGCTAAAATCAAGATCTTTCATCCAGCTCTGATCTCCGAGGAACTTTTTTCTCAGCACTTGGGAAATGATTAAATAACGGGCACACGTGCACACACCAGCCCCCCCACCCAAGCCTTTTATTTCTCAGATCTTTCTTCAGGAGGGAAGTTTGAAGTGGAAAATTACTGTGCCGAGAAACTGTATCAATAAGAGAAAGAGGACTAGATGGAGAGAGAGAGAGAGAGAGAGAGAGAGAGAGAGAGAGAGAGCCAGGTCAGCTCCTTCCAGAGACAAGAGGTGAGGATGTGTGTTTGCCCATGGAACAAGAAGAAATTAAATATATGTATCAAATAAAAGTCTTTCCGATGATAACTTGCAAATAGCCTGCTCTCTGCAGATAAAGAAAAATCAGGATTTGCCTATACTTCTATGCTTTTTTAAAAGCCTAAAAGGATGACACGGGGGTTGGCTGCAAGGGTTATTCATTTCATCGTCCAGCTAGCATGCTCATTATCTCTACCAATTATGGCAATATAAGAAAATCATTAAAATGCAATTATTATAGCTGTATAAGTTTATAGTTGCATAACTACATCAACTGGCTACGTTGGTAGGTCTTTGTGAGCTCAATAAACCTGAATATGTTGCAGCAAAGAATAAAAGATTACTTCATGGAATCCAAATCCAAATCTGTCTTAATTCCTGGAGATTGTAGGAGGGTTCTGCTAAGACCCATGGCCTACTCAAGAACCTTCTTTTTGCTCTAGACCTTCACCTTCCATGACTTATGTTTAGTCAAGCTGATCCAAACACATAAAATAAAATAAAATCCAAGTAAACTATTAACAAAACATTAATCACAAACCCATAAATACTCTATTTTACAATTCTCAAAGTTCTCCCCTGGTGTCTAGATAAGAGAACTAACCTTGGGCTAAACAGTGCAGGGGTTAAGGCACTTGTCTTGCATGTGGATTCCCTTTGTTTGATCCTCAGCATCGCATAGGATTCACCAAGTATCACCAAGAAGGATCCCAGAACACAGACAGAGCCAGGAATAACCACTGAACACCACCCAGTTTGAACCAAATATTCTCCCTACAAAATTAACCTCTTCTTGCTTATTAAAAAGTAAAAACCAACTAATTTTTAAGGAACTCACTGTATGGTGGGCTCGATTGTGTCATTTTGTTTCTCCCCCCACACACACACCCATCCTCAAATCCATTCTCCACCACTTTCTTCTCTGTTGTGTGTTTCAATAAATTGACTTCTAAGGATGTTTTGGTGGATTCTTTTGCTCTATGGATTTTAATTATGTTGAACAAGGAGAGACAACAGCAAGAAAACAGAGGCAGGAGAAATAGAAATGGGATTTTGATATCACTGGCTCTCTCCTTGAATATTCATGATTTGGCAGAAGTCTTGTTTTTCTGCTAGAGATGCCAATATTACATCATAGCATTTGTTTCTTTGTTTTGTTTTTGTTTTTGGACCACACTGGTGATGCTCAGGGGTTACTCCTGGCTATGTGCTCAGAAATCGCTCCTGGCTTGGGGGACCATATGGGACTCTGAGGGATCAAACCACGGTCCATCCTAGGATGGCGCATGCAAGGCAGATGCCGTACCACTTGCACCACTGCTCTGGCCCCGTATCATGGCCTTACTTGAGGAAAGATTTGGGTGTCATCAGATTCTGATCAGTCTCCCTTTCTCCTCCTCAGGTCTAGAAGTGGTAGAGCACCCTGCTCTGGCTAAGTTCACAGTCACCTCAGTGTTCTTTGTTAATCTTTCTTAAATACACACACACACACACACACACACACACACACATCCTTTCTTTAAACTCATGTTATGAATTCTTGAAGAGTGCCCATTGTTTTCTTCCAGAATAACAAAGCTGATGGACCTGAATCTAGGACTCACATCATTAAACCCTGGGAGTCCAGACCTGCATAATTTTTTGTTTGTTTGTTTTTGGGTCACACCTGGTGGCACTCAGGGGTTACACATGGCTCTATGCTTAGAAATCACTCCTGGAAGGCTTGGGACCATATGGGATGCCGAGATTCAAACCACCGTCCTTTTGCATGAAAAGCAAACACCCTGCCTCCATGCTATGTCTCTGGCCCCAGAACTGCATCATTTTAAATTTTTAGTTTTCTCCAAAAACAAGCATGCTAATTGTCATTGCCAGCTAAGCTTTACCTTCGCATGGCACGATGCAGAATTGCTTATAGAAAGTTTAACAAGAATAAAAGATCTGCATTCTAGGAACTTCTGTACAGCTTCAATCTTGATGAAAGAAACCATTGTGAAGAGGAATAGCACATATATTTATCAGTATGTTTCACCCACACCTGGAAAGATGATGGGGGGCAGAGGCATCCTATGGAGAGTGTAAGTCAAAGCCTTAGGAGTTGAGCACTCTCCCTGGAGAAAAATTCATGCCCTATTTCAAGACAAGTAGATAAGTCCAGTCATCCAGAATTGTAAATGATCCCTGAATTTCCTCTCTGTTTTTCATTGGTATGATTAGATCATAGATTATTATTTTGTTTGGGTATTTTTTAAACTTTATTGATTGTTTTATTGATTGATTGGTTGGTTGGTTGTTGGGCCACACCCAGAGTTGCTCAGGGGTTACTCCTGGCTCTGCATTCAGAAATAGCCCTTGGCAGACTGAGGGACCATATGAGATGCCAAGAATTAAACCAGGTCCCTCTCAAATTGGTCACATACAAGGCTAATGCCCTACCGCTGTTTTATCTCTCCAGCCCCCTTTTTAAGTATTTTTATAAAATATAATTTGATTCATTTTCATTAAACAGGTAGTGAAGGAAAATAGTTCCTGGGGTGCTCTCAAACCTTTGTTTCCTGGGAACTGAAAAATATATCTTCCTGTGCCCCTCAGACATAACTCGGGAACATATTAATGATACAAAGCTCAGCATCATCCATGGCCTACTTTTCCCTGAGTCTGATATATTCCCTCAGTACTATCTGAGGTCATGGTGGAACATGGTTCCCCAAACAGGCCAGCCATGCCTATATACAGTGACTCTAATCTTCTCTGAGTCTCCAACTATCTCAGAATAACAATTTAGATCTGTTTAATGGAGCATAGACAGAGTCTAGCAATAAAGACCAGATGTAGTTGGTAGTGATATGATTCTTGTCCAAATGCATCCAGGTTATTTCCTAGGAGATTTCTGAATTTCTTGGAGAAATGGAAAAAAATCATGTTCATTTTCACAAGTTAAAATGAGTCCATTTGCCTGGCAGCTGATGCACTTTCAATGAATATTGGTCATAGAACTGTGTGTGAGAAAATGCCATGTTGATATTTTAGAATTGAAATCGGCATGGCTGGATTTAGAGATGCATTTACTAAATTTCAAACCATCATAAAATAACTTTAGTTTTGCCAATAATAAGTGCTAACATATCTATGGCACTTACTCAGGTCATAGTCCAAGCACTTGGCCTAGATTAAAACATTGCATTTTTCCAATTACTCTACAACTATATCCTGTGACTCCCCCATCTTAGAAATGAAGAAACTTAGACTTAGTTGATGCAGAGATAAAGGAATAAAGTTGGTAATAAAATTCTTAGCCATGTTCCCAAAGATATGCTCTAAACTACTGTATTCTCCTGAACTGCTTAGTGAAAAAGTAAAATACTGATTTTCCAGAAAGAAAAGGGATACAAATCATGCTACAAGACTGGGATGGCAATAGAGAGTGCTGCTTCTTACTAGGATAACCAGGCATAATCTTTGGACTCAAAGCTATAGTACTATAGGTAGCACTTGCCTTGTACCTGGCCAAACCAGGTTCAATTCCCATCTCTACTTATGCTCCCCTGTGCCCCACCAAGAGTGACCCCCTGAGCCCAGAGCAAAGAGTAATCCCTAAGCACAAAGCCAGGAGTAAGCCCTAAGCCTCACCAGGTATGCTCTTTGCCCCCAAAAATACACAAGATATTGATCTGTCCTAGAATCAAAAGAAGAGAATGGGCACAGAAAGACACAGTGAGAAAGGGGAAAGTAGGCAAAGACATGGGGATGGGAATAGCAAGGTGTTGCATTTGAGATCTTGAGGCTATGGGAGACAGCTAAGCTAAAGTGAGAAGACTCCAAAAATATAAGTTAAACTGCATGGGTTTTAATTTCCTGGAGGAAATCACTAAAAGTATTTAAGGACAAGTTTGACAGGATCTGACTTGTGTCTTGAGAAAGACACAGTCACAACTGAATGTGACAGTTGTGTGTAGGATGCCGTGAGGGGAGGGGGGCGTGACTGGAGCCAGGAAGTCCACACATCCCAGCCATGGAAGAGGCAGTTCTGCACCCACTGAGATAAATAAAGACTTGTTGACTGATTGACAGACTAGTTGACTGACACCCATTTCAGAGCCATCAGAAGACCCTCCTTCAACAAGAACCAGAATGGCGGAGTTGCCTGAGCCTGGAGACAAAACACTAAAATGAGCTTGATTGGAAAAAGTCACAAGTTTGCCTTTGAAAAGAGAGAAAGACTAAAAATTAGAAC